>JALRMI010000030.1:0-137771 GCA_026120165.1 Leptosphaerulina australis
AAGAATGAAGAATGAGGAATGTGTAGATCAAGAGGGTAGATTGTATTGAGTTGTACCGCGAATCTCCTACGTGGCAAGGGCTAGCAGTGACGTCTAGGTCATCTACTAGCTTGCCGGTTGTAGGTTCAGATTCTTGGGTTCGTCCTCTCAATGTTGGTCGTGGCCGGATCTTTATGCTCCGCGGCATATAGATCAATCGGTCCGTATAACCTGCAGACCTCGTATCGTGCCGCGATGTCGGTACGATACTCGGTGATACCAACAGAATACTTCCACAAGAAAGCTTTTGTTACTGAAGCGGAGTAGTAACGTTCTCCTATTATCAGATTACATGCCAGGTTGTGTGGAGCTCATCTTGGTTGTTGGCTGGTGAGAGCATTTAACCATTTTTAGTTTGTACGATTTAGGTTCAGGTATCATAGGGCATGTAGAATAAAATCAAATACGATCAGATACTATCCGATTTACCTGCACGGTAGCCCTGCATTGCAATCTCCACTGGATTATTTTCGGTGTACACTGACATTTTTCGACTTAAATTACGCCAGAAATCTGGTGTAGGTTACGCCGTACATCGGCTTAAATTACGTCGAACGGTTCGGCGTAATTTACATCGACCTTACTCCGTAGGGATATATAGGGATATGGCAAATATGTTTATCCTGGCCGAGAGTCTTTTCTGCTAAAGCACAACGTGATACCCCTATCTCTCTTAGCATTGATTAGTATAAAGACCGTTTCGACATCTCAAAAAACACAATCTCTTTAGCTGTTACGCATATACATTTACACAAACTTTTCACTACTTATTTCAAGTACAATACTAACGCCAACATCCGGAATTAAAGCTGTAGGGAAGGGCCACTGCTAGCAAACTATGCAGAGCACGTGAGATTCTCTCAATAAACGCCCAGGGCCACGCCAACCAACAAGAAGCGAGGCAGCAAGAATACGTGCCGGTAGAAGAATTTTAGAGGCCAAAGAAATCGTGAGGGAGCGCGAGCAACTCCAGTCTGTACGTAGAAACCAATGAACCTCGAGAAATTCGAAGAAACGAAAGAAACCCGTCACGCTTATGGAGGAATGGATGGACCGAGACTGGGAAAGGCAATGGCGAGCTGCAGGCAAAGATCGCCCTGAAGCCATCTGGAATGGACTGTGGACACAGTACCCAGGAAGACCGTACAATGAACTTACAAAGGCTCAGGCCACAGCCCTGCTTCTACTACGCACCGAAGTAATAGGACTTAATAACTAGCTCGCTCGGCGCCGCGTCCCAGGCGTAGACAGAACGTGTCCGTGCGAATAGCGAGACCAGACAGTGCAACACGTAATTTACCACTGCCAACGACACGACAGAAGTACATTACTCCCTCTACTCCAGACTAAGGGGACGCCGGTTGCACTACAGTGCGAAACTCAGGCTCCGGCGATCGCGCAGTAGTTGATACAACAAGACTTCCTGCAGCAACTCAAGGTTGCAAAAGCACTAGAAAGTGAAGAGATAACAGAGTACCAACAGGTAGATGGATTATCAGAGTGGTGGTATGGGACTACCTGTCTGCCCCGACCTTGCCCCTTTTCCCTACTTCTTTGATCTCCCCGAACAGGGGCAAGAATGGCAGCAAAGGCGGTCGAATGGAGAGGATACAACTAGAGTATCTGCCCTGAACGGGGACTGTAGACAAGGCACACGAAAGGTTTTCTCGTAGAGTTTTTCCTATAGACAAGAGTCTGCGTGGCCACACAAGCACAAAATAGACGGTAAGTAGAGCAAATAATAATAATAATAATAACAAGGGCCGTCGCTATTTGCAGAATCTTTTTTCTATTGGGTGCCGGCAAACTGCTCCTTATCCAATCGGCGAAATATCGTGTCTTTTGGTCCAAAGTTTGTTTAGACCTCTCTCCTGATCCTTAACAGTACATACTAGGCATATCTGTCGATCGGAAAGAGAGTGCCAGAGAACATGAGCCCGATTCATTGCTTCAAGTAATGTGTGGGTAGCTTCTTAGATACTCACGCCCCTATTCACTAATGATATTCTGTAACACCTGCTTGATGATTGACAAATCCCTATCAACATCCACCATCCAATTCGAAACTGCAAAGCGACATGCAGGCTTTCCTTCCCACGATGTCCCTGAGACATATATTTCCCTGCTCGCTTTGATCTTCGCTACAAGCTGCTGATTGAGGGTATCGTCTTTGGCGCGAAAAAGAACGATGATGTATATGCTTCTTAGAGCCTCTTCTTCATTTCCCTCGATCTTAGGCAATAATTCGTACTTGGGGCATTGGAGAATGAATCTTGCGATACCTCGAGACAACGCAATTTGCCGCTCAAGCATGTCCCTGTAACCTGCCTTGCCGTATGCAATGAGACTGGCGTATACTGGCAGTGCCCTGAAGCGTCTTGAATTTTCCAGTCCAATGTTCAACGGAGACATGACATCATCTCCTGAAGCGCTAGCAGTGAGATAGGCGGCGTTTGGGTTCGCGAAGACACGTTCCGCTAACAAGCGATGTCGAGACAGGAAAAACCCGCAGTCATATGGTACGTTGAGCAACTTATGTCCATCACCAGTAATACTATCTGCAAGCTCGAGGCTGGCCGTGCAATCCTTGATAGCTTGGTACTCAGGAGAAGAGGACAGAAGACGAGCGAGAATGCCAAATGCGCCATCAACATGGATCCAAGCACCATACATATCACACAATTTACGGATTTCAAGCATCTCGGCATGAGAAGAGGTGGCAAAGAAGCCAGTGTTAACTTCAGACGCAGAGATGGATACAATGCTTGCTGCGCCAGGTTGAGAGAGGTGTTTCTCAAGAAGAGCTATGTCGAACTTGTGAGGCGCGTCTACGCGTGCTAGCGACTTTACGCACGACCGACCAAGGCCCAGTATGGACGCCGCTTTACTCAAACTTGAATGAGGTACAGTGGTCAAGACCTGGATTTTGTCGATCCCGGCAAGTCGCATGGCGGCTACGATACCATGTTCGCCAACACTGACTTGCGCATCGGTGCGGTGCGCGCTGGCTTCGGCAATGATATACTCGCGACCACACGCCAAGCCGAGAATATTTGATGCTGTAGCACCAGTGGTGAATGTACGATGTGGCCATTGGGGAGGTGAGAAGTCCAGCAACAAACAGAGAAGTGTAAGGGCTCTGTCTTCTATTACCGTTGCGAGGGTTTCATTCGGCAGATGGACCTGCACGTTCTGATCGTAGTGAGTCACTAGATTGTCAGCAAGGGAGGCTGCCGGTGTGGAGCCACCTGTAACGAAGCCATAATAGGTCGCTGAGCGTGAGGAGGCGTTGAGTGCTGGTCCGAGGTCCTGGGTAAGGTGACGGATGGTGTCCTCCAGACCGACTCCTTCTTCGGATAGGTCAGCCTTGAGTGTAGAGCATGCGTGCAACAACACATCGTGTGAAGGCATAACATCAACTGGTAGGGGTGCAGTGTGAAGGTTGGTAACTGTTCTGGAGAGCCTGTGGATCAAACCCGGGGGTTGAGCCTCCAGCATTGATGCTGAAGTTATAGTATTCGAGCTCATTGTAATATGATTTCTGATTACTTTGATTAAGAGCAGCTAACAGGAGTGTTCGAGTAACGAGAGTGAAATGACAGAAGGGGAGAGAGAAGCAGTAAACAATGAAGGGAAACAACTGATTTAAATAACATATGATTGCTCCTGCATAATTTGCATTAGTGCTGATATGGACAACTTTGCGAACACTTTCAATCCAATTTACCATTAGACGGCTAGAACGATGATGGGCAAGCCTACCGTCTCGCGAAGTACTGCCACGCCTCATCTAAGATGTGGGCTACCTTGCAGATAAGTAGCGGGGGATCAAAGTCACGTGCTAGCGCGATAGTGCGTCAACAAGACTGATGAAGTGTATCGCCGACAACGCCACCACGACAACTACAACTCGACAATAGGCGCGTACAGACGCGTTGACGACAACCAGGAACCCAGGTTCAACCATGTGTGGCTCTAATGCCTCCTCAGAATAATCTTAAGCAGCATCTCAAGTGGCTGTTGACTGCGAAGCCTTTTGTCCCGCCTGCCATTTCGTTCGTTGCCTATGACCCTGATGACAACATCGACTTCAGCGTACCTTCAGAAGAACCTTCAATCTCGACTAATGCCACGACGAGCGATGAGCCAGCACCAGTTATTGAGTTTGCATCAGCCCCTACCGTTGCTCGACCGCCACCGCCACTGCGCGCCCTTGCTCGAACGAAGCCGGTTGATACACATAAGCCACCTAAGACAGAAGGATCAGAAACTGATATGGCAAGGCTGCGTGTGACACCAGGAAACGTCAAACCGAAGCTTGTGCTAGCTGGCGCCCCACCGTACAACTCGTCCCTATCTACGCGCAGACAAGAGCAGGAGGATAGCAATACTCGCAGTCATGCTACGAAGGAAGGCCGCGGTGGAACCGTATGGATTGGCGGACAAGAGTCATCTAGTGCAGCTGAATCTTCAACGCTACATCAGCTACGTGTGCAAGTCTTCGATGTTGAAGCAATTGATCTCACTGGAGACGATGAGGTTCCTTCGTCGCCTGTACCGAACCATTTCAGCAAGGGAAAAAAGAGAAAGAGTGATGAATACAGGGAGGACTTCACGCGAAAACGATCGCCGAAACCAGCTCGCAAGGTTGGTACGGGTAGCCCAGACCTCATGATTGATGATTTCCCTGATATCGATGATCTTGTCATGGGTCCGGACGACTCTGTACCAGCAAGTCCGCCCCCGCCATATTCAAGTGTTGCGCTCAGTAAAGAACAAAGGCAGCAAGAAGCCGTTGCTGCACATGAGGACGGTACTGGGATCATACAGTCGTCAGAGGAAGAGGGACCTGTCGTCACAAATCGCAAACGAAAGCCATTGAGTCGTATTTCTTCAGAATCTTTAGCCCCAGCATGCAAGTTCGGCAGGCAAGCAAGAAGTCCTTCGCCGACGAAGCATGTTACCACAATTGAGTCCACACGAACACCTACTACTAGACGTGTTGGTCATGCTGTATTAGATTCAGAGGACGAAGAGGAGGATTTCGGGGATTTGGACGTCATGGAACTCGACTTACTGCCGAAATCTTCACCAACGAAACGAATGCGCGAGCAGACGACAAGCCAAAGTCCATCAAAGCCGTCACTTCAATTGCCATTGCCTACGCGATCTCCCAGCAAACCGGTTCGAAGCGTCACCCCATTTGATGATAAGCAATTCTCAATACCCACACCAAACACGACACAACCACTTCAACAAGAGAAGTCCTCACCAAAAAGGTCGCAGTCAGGACCATTGCCTAGACGATCAACTGAGCATCCAGTGCACTCGTCCGAATTATCCAAAGATCAAAAGGCGAATATTCGCAAGGAAATTCAGTTCTTTCTGGAGCCAGGCCGTATTCGCTACCTCAAGCCAGTAACTATAGCCTGGGAGAAGGCAAAGACAGCGTTCGTTGAGCAAGTCGGCCTTGACCATCCAGATCCTCATGTCAGAGAGAATCTTGAGCGCTTGCGGCCACGTAAGGATGCTGTGGAACAATTGATGAGCCTGGGAGAGAGCTACGAGAAGATCAGTGCAGAACGAGATTTTCTCAAGAAGAAGGTGAAAGATGATATCGAAGATGGGGTGTACGAGGAGGCAGACTATTCGAATTTGAGGGCAGCATCTAAGTTACTTGAAGACCTTGAAGTGCAAATACACCATTGTCTTGGTATCGCAGGCATACAACAGCCGAAGCTGGCGACAAGGGAGTCACAGCAACCTACTATCAAGGCTGAGGCTATGCAAACTCATCACGTCGTTGTGGAGGCAACGCAGGCAAGTCCTGCCCGGCGAAAGCAAATAAAACCTGTGGATACAGGACCTGGCCATGTTCCACAGACACAGCTGCCAAACCGGCGCGTATGGTCTCCGAGCCGTCACATACGTTTCACTACAGACCAAGTTACTGCGCCTCCTCCGGCCGCGGAGTCTGCTAGCGAATACCAGGAACAATCCTACCACGGACATCGATCTCGCTCTAAGCAAGCCATTATTCGTGGGTCTAGTGGCAACGAATTGTATCACACAGCAGAGGATTTCGGTGATCTTGATTTCAGTGATGAAGAGAATATATTTACAGAGAACATGGGCCCGGCTCCCGTGGCAATGGGTGGATGCGTCGGTGAAAGTGACGGCGGAGATGATTTCGGGATGGATGAAGATGAGGAGTTCCTTTACGAGATGAACAATATGGGAAATCAAGAGTCAGGCCACTTTGACTGGAGAGGAGATAGGGCGAACGCTAGAGTGCCGTCACACTCTAGGGAAATACTCCAGGAGACCACAGTCAGCAATGTTCAACGGCAACCAATGCAATCCTCGCCCAAGAAGTCGGCAATGAGTATGCCTGCGAAAGGAGTTCCTGGGATGAACCACCCTTGGTCGAAGGACGTAAGAGCTGCACTTATACACAAGTTCAAGCTTCGAGGTTTTCGCCCTGGTCAGTTAGAAGCCATTAACGCAACACTGGCTGGAGAGCATTGTTTCGTTCTCATGCCCACTGGTGGCGGCAAGTCTCTGTGCTATCAGCTGCCTTCAGTCATCCGATCAGGAAAGACCAGTGGAGTAACCATTGTAGTGTCTCCCCTCCTGAGCTTGATGGAAGACCAAGTCGAATCAGCGATGACTCGTTTCAAGGTGCAGGCATGCCTCATCAACGGACAGTCGACAAAGGAGCACAAAGCGAAGATCATGGGCGCTCTGGAAGAGGAAGACCCCGGAAAGTTCATTCAGCTGCTTTATGTTACACCAGAGATGCTCAGCAAGAACCTGCGAATGGTTGATCTCTTCCAGAAACTCCACAGGCGAGGACACCTTGCTCGTATTGTCATCGATGAAGCGCACTGTGTTAGTCAATGGGGCCATGACTTCCGGCCAGATTACAAAGCACTAGGAGATGTTGTCCGTCAATTTCCCGGAGTTCCAATCATTGCCTTAACAGCTACGGCCACTCAGCTCGTTCGTGCGGATGTGAGATCGAACCTCGGCATCGAGAGTGGGCGTATGTTCTCTCAGAGCTTCAACAGACCAAATCTCTCTTACGAGGTATTACCAAAGGGTAAGGGCATGGTAAATATCTTCGCAGAGCTGATAAAGCAAAGATATCACCGTAAGTCAGGCATCATATATTGTTTGTCTCGCAAAAACTGTGAAGATGTAGCGATGAAACTTACGGAACTTGGTGTCCGCGCTTTCCATTACCATGCAGGTATGTCTGCAGAAGAGCGATCTGAGGTCCAGAAAAAGTGGCAAAACAATGAGTATCATGTTATCGTTGCTACCATAGCTTTCGGTATGGGCATTGATAAAGCTGATGTTCGGTATGTTATCCACCACACCATGCCGAAGAGTTTGGAAGGCTACTACCAAGAGACCGGCCGTGCAGGACGCGACGGAAAAAGATCAGAGTGCTTTCTGTACTACCAATTTGCCGATACAAGGATGCTGCGGAAAATGATAGACGAAGGTGAAGGCAGCAGGGAGCAGAAACAGCGTCTCCATGATATGCTACGGACGGTAGTCCAGTACTGCGAGAACAAGGCCGACTGTCGACGTGCGCAAGTACTAGGTTACTTTAGCGAACCATTTGATCCTGCCAACTGCAACTCGACTTGCGACAATTGTCGTTCAGACGCCTCCTTTGTCACCAAGGATTTGACCGATTACGCCGCCATGGCCATCAAGCTTGTCAGCAAAGTGCATAAAGACAATGTCACTATGCATCAATGCGTCGATGCTTTTCGAGGTGCCAAAGCTGCGAAGATCAAGAAGCATGGTCTCGAGGAACATGGCTGGGGTTATGGTGCTGATCTGGACCGAGGAGATAATGAGCGAATCTTCCAGTCCCTACTGGAGTCTGGTGCCCTCATGGAGAGGAGTATAGTCAACAAGGTTGGCTTCGCGACTAATTACCTTCATGTAAGTACCTTGCTCGTGCTTGTCTGCATCGACTAATCGAGGCAGCCTGCCACAACCCGCAATGACTACGAAAGTAGACGTAGGCAATTGATGTTGCAGGTCCGAGCATCTCCCACAAAGGCTCCTGCCAAGAAGAAACAAATCCAAAAGCAGCAGACGGATTATCCATCAACAAATGTCTCTTCGCCTATTCGTGTCACAAAACGAAAGCTCCAGAACTACAACTACCAGCAGCAGAACGATGACAGCGATGACAGTCATTTTGCGAAACCTCGTCATCCTGTACGAAGCCAGAACAGCCGCAGCCGCCAGTTAGAAAACTTCGATGACGAGTTTGCACAAATACGCATAGCGAAACCACCGAGAGCCGCGAAGCAACCAAGGGGGTTGAGCAAGCCAATCACAGTGGATGAGAGAATCGCAGGACTCAGCGAGCTGGAGCAAGATGCATTACATGATTTTCTGAATGGTGCCAAGAGTCTGAGACAGAGCCTCATGACAAGCAACGGCCATCGTCAAGTGATATTTTCTGACACCGTGCTCCGTGAAATGGCACTCCGCTTACCCGCTGATCTGGAGGAGATGAAGGCCATACCTGGCATTCGACCAGAGATGGTAGATCGCTACGGTAGAAAGTTCATGCTCCTGGTTGACAATACGAGGGAGATGTATGGTAGCGGCACACTTAGATCTCAGAAGGCTCCACCTCAGCGTCAACAGTCAGTAGAGGAGCTTTCAGACGATGACTACGAGGAGGATGACGACGAGCAAGTCTATGATCCGAACCACCAAGAAGTCATCGACTTGTGCGCTGACAGCGACAACGCCCCAACACCGGCCGAGGAGCTTGAGAGCGATTACTCTTACGACGAAAGCGATGACGACGAAGCTTTACATAGGAGCCATCACTTTACACGGCCTCTTGAGCCTGAGGTGGAAGAATTCAACAACCGATTGACACAGAGTGTGAACGCAGCCGCGTCTGCTTCCAAGCCCTCAGCATCCAAAAGAGCGTCCAGAGCATCCTCATCTGGGCAAAAGAAGAGAGGCTCTTACAGAAGATCTGGTAGTTTTGGTAGCAGAGGATCGTTCGCGGGTGTAAGGAAACGAGCCTCCAGTAAGACCGCGAACAGTAGGGCCCCCACTGCAACCCGGAGACTTACTGGGGGAGGCCCCCGAAGAGGAGGAGCTGGTGCTAGTGGAGGGGGAGGGGGAGGAGCGAGGAACGGCTGGAGCGCAATTATGGGCATGCCCACCTAGGACGACCAACCGCAGCTGGAGGACTTGACATCTTTTGGCGTTTTGGTTGAAATCGGGAACATCTACAGCGGAACGCATCCTTAACACATATTTTGCACACACCCCGTGCTCATCATGTTGGCGCAATCAAACCCCTTAAGCATGTTCGTATGGGGTAATACGGTGAAGTAGGGTGCAGCGTTGTTATCCAGAATAGTTGCACATTATGCATATGCATTACTCGCTCTAAATCAACGTCTCCAAACCTGAAGAGGTAGCCCGAGTTCTTGAGGCTCTAATTGTTGCGGGCGTTCTTACTGTAAGAGTTGCGCTAGTACTCGCTTCGAGGCTAAAGAGCCGCACTCACGGCGCTTTATTCTTCCTACACCGGATGGAGTAGCCACTAGTTGATTAGTAACTACCGCTTTTGACACAGAGAGTAACTCGCGCCGCAGCAACTTGATATTTGCAAAGAAAAGCATGACAAAAGCACCCACGCATCGGAGAGAGCAGAAATTTGGGGGAAGAGACGGCGCGGAACGATGCGAGCGTAATTCTGGGGAAACTGGGGTTAATCGCGACACTATGGGGTTGACGGCTGGGGGAGCAATCACCGCGGTCTTTGCAACGTGTAGTCACGAGCGATGACGTCTGCTGCAAACCTCGAATCCAAGCGGCTCAAGTCTAATGCTAGGTGATGTAAAAACTTCCAGATACAATGCCAAAACCTGACTGATCACAGAGCTTCCACAAACTTCTATACAGATATTAGGCAAGTATTCCATCACCAGTATCTCGGCAGCTTTCGGAGGCCAGGCCCACAGAAACATCTCGCAAGTTTGCAGTCAACAAAGTGCCCCGTGCGCACTATCAACTCCTGTCAAACCTGCGCCTGCAGGCCAAGCACGATTCTAACATCTTCCACTGACGTGTCGAGTAAATTCGTGCCGGTCAAGAAACTATATTCCACCCCCCGGACGTTCTATAGCCAACCAATCGGCACTTACTACCATTCTACCCTTCACGCCCCCATCTTCGGCTATAAGAGAAGTGGAAGCATCGGTACGATAGTTGCACTAGCATAACGGACCTTGACTAAGATCGATATTGATAGATAATAGTGTGGAGACAACATCTATAAGAACTGGGCTACCGCTCCTTCGAAACTTGGTTCACCATCCATTAGTTTGGACACCATCATCCAACAGTGAGCATGAGCAACTTTAACTTGAGCGACAAGGCAGACGCGATTGACGCGGCGCCGACCCAGGTCCATCGCGAGGTTATGCGGAGTGAGGTGAATGTGGAAGTGGTCGGGGCTATGAGAGAGCCGTATGGACCAGGTGGTATGTCAACAACATTCTTGTCTGGCGGCAGTTTGTGTCGAGTTGAGATGTTCGGTATGGTGGCTAATGAAATGTAGGGTTCAAAGGGCTGTTTTCGAATCCTTATGTTGCCATGTGCGCTACGTTTGCCACGATCGGAGGGCTGTTGTTCGGTTACGACCAAGGTGTCATCTCTGTCACATTGGTTATGGATCAGTTTCTTGGCACATTCCCAAGGGTCTCTGATACAGCGTCTGGGGCCGGTTTCTGGAAAGGTCTTATGACTGCTATGCTTGAGCTTGGAGCGCTAATTGGTGCTCTGTTTGCTGGGTACCTTGCGGATAAGCTAAGCAGAAAGTATTCTATTGTTGTGGCTGTAGTTGTCTTTACTATCGGGAGTGTCCTGCAGACTGCTGCTGTGGAGTACGGTATGCTTACTGTTGGACGACTGGTTGGCGGTATGGGCATTGGAGCGTGCGTCCCCAGCTTTGATTTCGATTGCATTACGGAGAACGCTGACAGCACGTAGGCTGGCCTGCATAGCCCCCCTCTACATCTCTGAGATTGCACCCCCAGAAATCCGCGGAACACTCCTTGTCCTTCAAGAATTTAGCATCGTCTTCGGCATCGTCATCGCCTTCTGGACAACCTACGGCACCCGCTATATGGCAGGCGAATGGTCTTGGCGGCTCCCTTTCCTTATTCAAATGATTCCTGGCTTCATCCTGGGCGTAGGAATCATCTTCTTGCCTTTCTCTCCCCGTTGGCTGTCAAGCAAAGGCCGTGATGACGAAGCGCTTCACGTTCTTGCTAAGCTCAGGAACCTACCTACGACAGATTCGAGAGTGTACAGGGAATGGTGTGAAATTAAGGCTGAAGTAGCGTTCACACACGAGGTCAACCGCGAGAGACACCCAAATCTACAGGATGGAAGCCGTGCTAGTAACTTCAAGCTTGAATTCGCATCATGGACAGACTGCTTCCGCCACGGATGCTGGAAGCGTACTGTCGTCGGTGTGGGGATCATGTTTTTCCAGCAGGTCAGTGATAAAAATTAGTTACGGGAGGGAAAGGAACATACTGACATCGTCCAGTTTGTGGGTATAAATGCGCTTATCTACTACGCCCCGAGCCTGTTCGGTACTCTGGGTCAAGCATACGAGATGCGACTTCTCCTTTCCGGTATCATCAACTGCACACAACTCGTTGGTGTTGCCACAAGTTTGTGGACAATGGATCGTTTCGGCCGTCGACCGCTTCTACTCATCGGTGCAGGTCTCATGTTCGTCTGCCACTTGATAATCGCAGTGTTGGTCGGTAAGTTCGGGGGCCGATGGGCCGACTACTCGACTGAGGGATGGGTTGCTGTTGCTTTCTTATTCTTTTACATGTTCAGCTTTGGCGCCACGTGGGGTCCCGTTCCTTGGGCTATGCCGAGCGAGATCTTCCCGTCAAGTCTCAGGGCGAAGGGTGTTGCGCTGTCGACATGCTCGAATTGGTTCAATAACTTCATCATTGTACGTCTCTATTCGGCTCTCAATTCCCCAGACCCGAAATGCTTGCTAACATAAATAGGGTCTCATTACTCCACCCCTTGTCCAAAACACCGGTTATGGTGCTTACGTTTTCTTCGCCGTCTTCTGCCTCCTCGCCTTCGTCTTCACATTTTTCTGCGTACCCGAAACCGCGGGCAAGACGCTTGAGGAGATGGATTTGGTGTTCAAGGATGTAGACAGTGTTGAGGAGGAGCAAAGAAAGGCGAGAATCATGAGCGAAATCGTTGAAGGAAAGAGAGATACGTTTGCTGGCCCCTGAATGGCATAGACAGAGCGAAACGGATAGTATCTATTTTCCACACTAATGAACAATACCCTTCAACCACTGCTGATAGATATGGCTACAAGAAGTTAACGAATTTTGATCGAACGCGCGCCAACACCATTCATCACAAGCGATGGGGCTGTGCGGAAGGGAATCCAGGAAGATGGCCTACTCCCAAAGAGCCCAAAAGGGAAACAAAGTCCTTTCTTTGTATTGCGGGCTTTCAAATCACTGTGGAGCAGACACCAAAGCCCAAGTTCTGTTGCATCTGGACAACCGCATCATCACAAAAGCCCCTGTGGAGACTTTATAATTATCCAAGCCTGGCTCCAATGCAGTGAGTGTAGCGATGAGTGTTACCGCACTTGCTTCGTGTGCTGCTCAGAGAGCGGAATGCGGTGTGATGCTATGCACCAAGCCTTCGAGATGCTCGAATGAGGAAAACAATAATGGGCTGTGCAGGTGGTCTGTTTCGATCGCAGAGCGAAACGCTTAGGAAGGATGAAGTGATACGAAAAAAAGAGGAAGGGGTCTCGGTAGTTGAACGAAATCGCTGATATGGGAAGCTTCTGATGATACTGGGGACTACTGTACGAAATCGTGGAACCCAATCGATAGGCTCATCGTTGATTGATTGAAGGCTAAAGTGTAGTCTACCATACAAGGTAAATCGACCAGGTCTGCTTACATGACGTACCCGCTTTACCCCTTCAGGTAGAAGGTATCCACCACACATGGAGGAGCATGCAGGCCAACTCACGTACCACCCATGATCTCAAGTTTCCACGAACCGCCGCGTAGTCTCCGGAGGTAAGGCTACCCATTTTTGACCCAAAATAACAGGAATATGTTGAGTGAGAAGGGCGCCGCCGGATATCACTAGACACACGTAAGAGCCTCCAACAACAGACCCAGAGGATGGGTAAGCGCGAAGCACTCACGTTTGCCAGCTGTATGGAATTACAAAGTTGGTGCTGCAGCCTGCTAGGAGAAAATCTGGTTCGATACCCCAAAACGACGAGCAATTGCGTAATGATGCCAGAAATCCAACATCCTGTGCAAATGCATCTGCTTATGTAGACTTGGTTTCAGTTCCACGAGCAACCGCAAAATCAATCGCCCTGGTCTCAGCACCCACACTCTCTATATCTCCTCCGATCCTAATTGGACTGCCAAGCGGTTGAGGCATACCGATGCTATCCTTTCTCAGCTGCAAATTATTCTCTTTATCTCTGCCATTACTCTTAGTCCACCTTATAGCCGTACGTATACTTCCACCACTCAAGCTTCTTTTGTGTGTTGGTGTGGTCGGTGACTCAATCTCTGATCTTCTAAACGATAAGCTTAATTTTTTCTCATGCCCTGTTGTGCCGGTCGGTGACTTGGCGGGAAGCAGCGAAGGAATTTCCGTGCATGCTGGTGAAGAGAGAGGTGTGGACGATGCCATTGTGCCGCCAACACCTGCTCTCGATGTTGTCGAAGAGGGTTTTTGCGGTGCAGCGTGACGTGTGAGTGGCATGTTCTTTGCTGCGACTGCAATGGCTGGATTGTGCGGTGAGCCCATTGCGATGACAAAGGGAATGTCGGTACTGGAGGCGGCGCTGAGCTTGCGCTCTGGTCGCGACGAGGGTTGAGTTTGTAGGTTGTAGCTTATGGCACTCGATTCTGAGCCTGTGCGCGAGTGAGAGGTTTGTTGAGGTTTAGGTGACGGCGGACTCGCAAGGTCCTTTGAGAATCTTGATGTTGGCAAAACAGCACGCGCAGTGGAAGCATCAGCAACGCCCCGCTCAGGCTTCGATCGCCCAACCTCTGACTTTTTGGATATCGCGAAGTCGGCTTCACCTTCACGAGCTGAGCTCGTCTTAGTACGAGGACTCATAGCATGTGGGTCGTTGAGCGTGTTGCCTTTTTCAAATGGCAATTGTCCCAGAATATTCGTCGAACGAGCAAGAATTGCCGAGTGGTCATCATGAGAAGACGCTGTAGGTTTTTCAGGAGTTTTGGGGGTCGTATATGTATGGAGGGTAAAGTCATCCACACTTCGCTGGGTGACAACGGGAGTGGTGGTATGCCTGATTTTGGCGGCTCTGGATTGGGTCGGTGTCTCGGGTGTCATGGGAACTCTTGAATTGGCCGATTTTACATGCTTGTCCTGCAGTCCCTTTCCTTGTGGCGGTGAACCATTAGTGCTGCCTGCGGATGTCGATGGAGGTGGCGTCAATGCACGAGCTGAATCAATATTCGTAGAACTGAGACCTGTCAGGGCAGGGGAAGGGTGTCCCGAACTCTTCAGCTCTGGAGTTGTAGATAGAAAGCGCGCGTGGATGGGTGTGGGTGCTGGTCGCAGAGATGATGTATCTGAGTCAAGATCACTAGCCCTGTTGCCGTAATTGCCTAGCTGTGCTGTAATCTTCTTCAGCTTCTTAATGTCGCTCTTGTACCCTCGAATATCCAGCTTGTAATAGATGATCTCCCGGATGTAGAAGTCAATCTCGTTGCGCAGGTCCTCTATTTGTGCATTGACAGCTGTCATTGGCTCCTTTACAGGACTCATCGGCCTCTCTTTCTTCAAGCGCTCGTTGAGCTTTTGTATCCACCTGTCAATGTCTTTCTTCGTAGCCAGCGCGGTCAACTCAGGCAGAGGGTCACTCCCACTGCCCAGATAGCGTGATGTTGTCGCATGCTTACGTATTTCCGCCTGCAACAGAAGCTTGTGATGTTCTAGTTGCCTTTCAACTACACGGACTGATCTCTCCTTTTCCCCAATGACAGCTTCACGCTCTAAGATCGCGGTTCGTAGCTGCTCGATATGGGCGTCCGTCTCCCTGGTCTTCCCAAGAAGTCCGTTCTGTATGTCTAGTTGGAGGTTGATCTCGTCGCATTGTTGATTGACACGATCGAGCATCTGCCGCAACTGTGTGCCGTCACCTTCCAGGCTGGAAATGTATACATCCTTCTGTGCGATCTCATCTTGGAGCTGCTCTATGCGTGCGACAAATGCGGACAGTTTTGGTGGACCCGTTGAGTCCCGATGAGGCCTTGAATCAGAGTCGTTCGAGAACACTGTATCCATGCTGACATGTGCGTCCTGCACAGGCGTTTGTAGGTCAGGAAACTGAGCATCAAAGGGCGACTTCAGGGCCCGCATGTTGAATAGTTCCTCTTGGGCATCCAGTTTCTCCGTATTGGCAATTTCGAGGCGGCTTTCGAGGTGATCAATTGTGTTCTGCAGCGCCTGTACACTTGGCGCGAGTTGTTGTGCTTCGTTTGCCTTGCTCTCGGCTTCCGCACATCTTTGTTCGGCATCCTTCAGGGTTGCCCTTAACGCCTTCTCGGTTTTCTTGGACTCGTTCAGTTTTGCCATCAACGATCCTATTTGTGTCTGAAGTGCGATGTTGTTCTGCTTGTACTGGTTGAGCTCTGGCAACAGGTTGCGGTCCGCTGTCTGAGGCCGACGCGTAGTGCTTAGCTTGCGCTTCAAGCTTTCCATCTCGGGGCTGTATTGCGATCGCACTGGCGACTGATGTTGCTTCTCCGGAACACTTCGGGACGATACTGCTGAGCTTACGGCAGTGCTCGCTGTGTGCTGCGAATTCTCGCGATTGGGTGTTGAGGGAGATTCGGATGTATCCAAAAGAAACAGGAGATTATTGCTGGAGGCTATATGCGCATTAGCTGAAGCCTTTGAGATGGTTGCGTAATTAGAGCAGAGCTATACGCGACCGTTGAACTGCCAACCGTAATTTGGCGCCTGATAAACTTCAGTAGCTCCTATGTCCCTGGCCAGAGCTGCAGAGACCCTAGATTTGGTGGGCGGTGGCGAACAACAGCTCCGGTGATCCTCAATTGACAGATGAAAAGACGACAAAATGGGGAACTCGAAGTGAAGGCGACGTAGGGACATTCAATCATACTCACCCTGATGCAGGCTCTGGCGTTGAGCCAATTGCTCTTCCAAAAACTTTGCGTAACTGCGCAATGACGCAATCTCTGCAGCATGCGCGTCTGCAAGGCTCGATATGTGAGCTTCGTGTGACGATCTCAAGCTGCCAAACTGTGATTGCAACGTTGTTATTGTCTGATTTTGTACCGCAATAGTATTCTTCAAGTCCTCAGGTCGTTGGCTACGCGTTGTCGTTACTGTTGGCGTTGCGAATGCGCCGAGCTGTTTGTGATCAGCAATTTTCTATTAGAAAGCAAAGTAACTGAATAGGTTGGACGTCTCAAGTGAAGAAGATGTAGGGAAGTGATGGTGTTGTTCAATCCTGGATGTTCCTGCAGCCTAGCACTCAATTTGGCATCTACGCCCACATGTGCCTGAGTCGAGACGACCACAACAACATCGAACGCACTGAAACGTATGCACTAGCCGATCATGACTAAACTTCTCATTCACTCCATGCAGAGAGCATCCCATGAAAGTTGGCAGGGTAGGTACGTGCAACTTGAAACCGTTTCGTCATGCACAAAGCAAACTTGACGACTGAGCACATCACAATCGAAAAACAATCGGTACTTACATGATCTCGGCGGCTCGTGCGTCTTTCAAAGGTGTTATCTGAGGCTGCCGCTTCGAAGGCCAACGGCGGTGGCTGCAACAGCTCTCCGAAATCTATGCGCGACATGTTCGAGCTGTTACCAGGGTTGCCATGTACTGGAGTAGAAGGTTCCGCGACGTTGCTCCCACTGACAGTCTTCGGGTCTCCAAGTGTGCGCCATTCGATATCGCTGAGTGCTTTCCTATGGTGAACTCTGTGGGGATTCGATTTGTTGATAGCGCTTGGATTGGGGGTGGTCCCACTGCGTGAAGACTTCATTGCGTTTTCTCTATATCCCAGGTTCAGGCTTGGTACACTCTTGGAATGATTCAATGGCTCAGGAAATAAATACAGCAAATCAAAGACGTCTCCCTCATTTTCAGCACGCTTATCGGGTGGATGCGTTCCTCGCCGAATGTTCTGCGAGGTTGGACGACTCGGCGCAAATTCTGCAGCGTCAAGATGCGGGAAGCCCTGATTGTGTTGAAGGAGGGACCCAGGTAACTCGACTGGCAAATTTGGAGTTGCTGGCAGAGAGCTTGAGCCAGGCCAAGTAGGGCGAGGATTATGTACTGAAGCAGATCTTGGGCAGACGGCAGCGCTCAACGTCGGCGAACGCAGCATGTCATTGAATACTGCCATGAAACTAGACGTCGAGCTGACAATGGCGGCATTGTATGGAGAAGACAAGGGGCCTGGCGTGAATTGTTGGTGATCCGGAGGGACTATGGTGAGGTTGGAGGGGCGCCTTCGTGCCATTTGGGTGTCCTTGCAGCAAGTCAGCGAATACACGGGCACAATGTCGAAGCATCCTGCAGCTTCCCGGCGCATGTCTATGAGAACGGCCAACATCGATCCGCTCTGCGCGACCACGTCGACGCGCATTGCCAACTCATTGCCAAACTCACGACTCTGATCCATACCTTTGCTTCCTTGCCACTGCTGAGCTCGCTTCCGTTCAGGTCGTCAATAGCAAGCAGACCTCCTGTGCGGTAGTACGGCTCTGCATTAGATTGCCGTTTTGACCAAGAGAATAGCCGTTTGGTGCTCATTTCGACGTTTGCGTGCTGTGAGCAGCAAGATAGATATGAATTAAGACATTATCGTAGATGTATAGACCACAAGAAAGAAACGCAGAGTAAGAAACGCAGAAGCAGGATAGAGCACGAATGAGTCCGGTACTTCATTCAGTCAAGGAGGCAGCCGTGAAACTTTCTGACTATAGTGGCGGCGGTTTTGCTACTGCACAAATGTCCGCTGTCAATGTTTCGGTGTACGATGCACGCCCAGAACATGGCGTGCATATCTGACTAGGACACAGAGTCCGAGTGGTTGAGACGTGAGGAGAATACAGCAACAGCACATCCAGGGCGCTTCTCCATCCGGTGACTCTAAATGCCAGACAGAGGTTGGATGAATTGGCGCGTGGAAGAAAGAATAGGAAGCGCTTGCTATTGTGATGGGTGATGCAGGAGCTTGGGCCACCTCCCCCCAAGATCGTCATTGGAAACCGCGAACAGCTGCCACAAAACTTTGCGACTAACGCTTATCCAACTCTGCAGCCTTTTATAGAAGCCTTACATTTGCACGACTATTTTCGGACAGTGCAATGTTACATTGAGCGATAATTACTGCTCACGATTGCACAAGTCTTGAGGTGATTGCAATCGACATCATTTCTTGATCATCTCCATCATCTGAAACACCAGAACCGCCTCAAGCTGCGCCGCTTTCCGGCTACCCCCAAGAACTGGTCACATGATGACGAGGGAGCTTTCGCCATTCAGCCAAAGGAAGCTGATGACCCAGCAATTGGCTAGAGGGGAGATTCCTACCCCGCCGCGCGTGATGCAGGAGAGGGTCGCCAGCAAAGAGCCAGAGCTGGCAAGGAAGGAGCCCCCAGTCACATCAAGTCGAGAGTCAAGAAGCAGGTCGCGGGAAAGGAGGCCTAGGGAACGTTCAGAGGACAGAGAACCTCAGAATGCTTCGCCAGCAGCAAGTGCAAGCAAGCATGGACGAGGTAGATCACCAGAGCCGTACAGGAAACCTCGAGAAAATTCCCGGGATAAAAAACGTGAAAGATCAAGAGATCGCTATGGAGATCGCTTGAGAGACAGACGGCGCGACAGGTCAAAGGACAGAAAGAGAAATAGATCCGTAGACAGGACAAGGGATCGTTCGAGAGATCGCTCGAGAGACAGGCGGCGCGACCGCTCAAGAGACAACGACAGGGACAGAGATCGAAGACGAAGCCGGTCACGAGACAACAACAGGGACAGAGACCGAAGACGAAGCCGGTCACGAGACAGACACAGCAGGCGAGACCAACGACGCAAAGACAAACCAAGAGACAACAGGCGCTCACGCTCTCCTCTTGCTATCCGCGCGCGCAGACACCGCACACGCTCGCCTTCCGCATCCGCGTCGCCGCCGCCCAAACGTCGCCGCAGCAGTCGTTCCAGATCGCGCTCGCGCTCTCCACGCCAACGTAACAAGAAGCCTCTGCCTGATCAAGAGGTGTCATTTCGCGGTGTCGACAACGGAAATCAAGCGCCCACCAGGTACGGCGGAGCGCCGGCCAGCAAAGAAAAGCCCAACTTTAAGACCACGGGCGTATTGGCGAAGCACGCCAACCGCGTCGAAGGCACCAAGATTTCCCTCAAATATCATGAACCACCCGAGGCACGCAAGCCACCCCCCTCGCAACCCTGGCGCATATTTGTCTTTAAAGGCGATGACGTAATTGATACAATCGAGCTCTGGCAGAAGAGCTGCTGGCTGCTCGGTCGCTCGCACGAAGTAGTTGACTACGTACTTGAACACCCGAGTTCGAGTGGACAGCATGCAGTCATCCAGTTCAGGTACATACAAAAAGTTGTGGAGGATGAGTTTGGCGTCAAGAGCACAAGAGGGAGAGTGAAGCCCTACGTGATCGATCTAGAAAGCAGCAACGGGACTGAGTTGAATGGAAAAGACGTGGAGGCGAGTCGCTACTTCGAACTGAGAGACAAGGACATTCTCAAATTTGCGGGTAGTGAGCGTGAGTATGTGGTTATGCTGCCGCCACCGGAAGATAAGAAGGAGTAAACTGGGTCATCTGCCAGCCAACAAGCACATACAGGAGATACCAAATGTAGGGAGCAGCTGGGATAGATGGCTTGCATGCAGGTCGCGAGCCCTGCCGAGCATCATGCACGCAATATAGCACCCAAACTAGATAAATGAACCATAACTGCGCCCAAGCAGTAGCTCACTGGACATTGACACCGAGCCGGGCGAGATAAACATCAGCACAAGATGCCCTTTGGCCTTCAAAGATGACTTTGCCAACAGTACAAGCGCGATTTGCAAGCTGTCGATCATCGACATGGTCCAAATATACCTATTTCTCAGCCCCCTATCCCAGTCCGGATGCTTTAAGCTTAGATCGTTAGCCTCATAGACTAAAAATGGTGCGGGGGTATTCATCGTGCCGCGGTGGATTAGAATGCCACTTGTGCGTTGACGAGAATGTGGAAACGTGAATTACTGGCAACCATGAAACTTAACAAGCTTCGCACAAGTTCTTTAGCCAAACATGTTATCTAAAGCTTCAGCCCATGCAGCCACGAAACGCCTCGTTCCACTCAGCGTTGCAACGCCCGCGGCGATCTTCAGTGGGTTCGTGCATCACAACCAAGTTTCTCTCGGAAAGCCAAGGCCGTGAACTTCAGCCATGCACCTCCTCCTGTGTGTCTCTCAATCTATTCCTCCTGCCCGTCCGTGTTCTTGTCACGCTGTCTTCTTCTTCTTCCTTTATCTCTTCTTCCTATTCGTCTTCGTCCCTTCCTTTCAGAGTCGTGCACTGGCTCCTATGGCAGCGTCGAACAGTCGAACAAGCTGAAACTTTACCGTTCCCTACACCATCTCGTTCTTTTATACCATACCACTCTCTGCACCCACGAAGCTTATTGTGATCACACTGATTAATAATACCACTCCATCCGCAACGTTCACAACGCTTCCTACCACTGCGACCGAATATTCGATTCCTGTGACAAAGCACGCCGTGTCCCTCATCTCACAGCCATGTTTCGTATGAGGAGATACCGAGTTTTCCTCGTATTTGCTGTCATTACTGTATTTGCAATTTACAAGTTTGGAACCTCAGGAGCAACTTGGCGACAAGTTGCGTCAAGTGCAGCAGAGCGATGGGAGGATGTCGCTGAAGATGCAGCGCAATACATACACAAACCGAACATTGTCGCACAAGAGACCCGAAAGTTCGCAGTCGACGTACCTGCTGCGACCAGGGAGACGTCTCTGCAAACACCGCCGGCCCCGGCAGCGCCTGTCAACCCTTCTGCAGGCAGGAAGTCTTCCCCAGCGCCTGCGTCAAGTGTCACCGTAACGCCGAAACTGCCAGAGCAGCACCTTCCTACAGTTCCTACGCCAGCACCTAATCCTAAGCTCGTTCAACCGGGAGGCCACCCTGCTAACGTGATTCTGCCGTTTACGTCAACTATAGAACCAGTGTATTGGTCGAAGCTACCAGAGAACTTCCCTGTTCCCTTGGAATCCATGATCAAGCTGCCAGATAGCAAACCGAAACCGATCAAGAAAATTCAGTTTGACTTCGAGCCCGAAACTTTAGAGGCGAGGACCGAACGAACTGCAAAACTGGACACAATCAGAGACGTCTTCAAGAAGTCGTGGAAGGGCTACAAGGAGTTCGCTTGGGAGCACGATGAGCTCATGCCCGTGTCTGGAAAGTTCAAAGATCCTTTCGCTGGCTGGCGCGCAACATTGGTGGATGCACTGGACACACTTTGGATTATGGGCCTGAAGGAGGAGTTTGCCGAGGCAGTCAAGGCCGTCTCTACAATCAACTTTACCACCACATCGCGCGCCGACATCCCGTTGTTTGAGACGACGATTCGATACCTTGGCGGGCTGCTGGCAGCATACGATGTCAGTGAGAGGCAGTACAAGGTTCTTTTGGAAAAAGCAGTAGAGCTAGCCGAGGTTCTTTACAGCGCATTCGATACACCGAATCGCATGCCAGAGACATACTACTATTGGCGTTCCGAGTTTGCGTCCAATCCACATCGTGCAAGCAGCCGCGTTGTTTTGGCGGAAATCGGGTCACTTTCGATGGAGTTCACCAGGCTCGCGCAACTTACTGGGGATGACAAGTACTACGATGCGATTGCGCGCATTACAGATCATTTGGAGGAATTTCAGAATAACACAAGACTCCCTGGCATGTGGCCAACGTATCTGGACGCATCAGGTTGTAAGATGGTGGCTATCGATGTACCGGTGCAGGCGCCTTTGATGCCAATGGATGACATTTTGACAGCAGACGTCTCGACACCGCCAGCTACACCTACCGAAACCGAGCAACTTTCGCCAGACGGCAAGAAGATGATCCCTCTCGATTTGCCAGACCCGATTGTACTCACACCAAATGGCGTAAACCCAACATGGGTGCCACTAGAAGAGGGCGTTGATGACCCGGCGCTTGCTGCACTGGGTAATGGTGCGAAGATGTCTGCTTTGTCTGCGCCTGGGTTGGAACGTCGGCACCTGGATATTGACCGGAGAATTCCCCCAAAGAAGGCAACTGATCTAGAAAGCGATCTCCTCGCGCTCCAGAAGGACAACGTGGATAAAATCAAGTTCGACGCAGCCTCACCAACTGAATCAACCATACCTGCTGGTCCGACATGCAGCCCGCAGGGATTTGCGTCATCATCAGATTATGGACGCGAGGAGTATACGCTTGGCGGTATGTCCGACTCCACTTACGAATACCTCCCAAAGCAATGGCTGCTGCTGGGTGCTCAAGTTGAGAAGTACCGCACAATGTACGAATGGTCGATGGACGTAGTCAAAGAGCACCTAATCTTCCGCCCTATGCTCCCCGGAGAAAACAACATTCTTTACTCGGGCAAATTCAACGTGCAATCCCTCAAAGATGAACCTCTTGCTGGCGATCTCGAGCCTGAGAACGCGCATCTAACTTGCTTTGCTGGCGGCATGTTTGGAATGGGCGCAAAACTATTCGATCGTCCCGAAGACCTCGAGATTGCGAAGAAACTCACAGAGGGCTGCATATACGGCTACAATATGACAGCTACCGGTATCATGCCAGAGGCTTACGATGCCGTACCGTGCGAGAGCCGAACAGAGTGTCCTTGGAATGAGACATTGTACTACGAGATCCTTGACCCTCGTTCAGACTGGCGGTTGGAGAACTACCAGGAGCAACTGCAACGGTATCAAGTCCAGCTCATTTCCGCATCATCTTGGTATGAGGAACAGATGGCATTATATACCGCGGCGCCCACACCAGTCGCAGGCCCAATCGTCGCAGCACAAGCAACACCAACACACTCCTACGTTTATGCAGACACTCTCGACAGACGCCAACTTATCGATCTTCTTGACGATGCCACACATGTTAACGTTGAGGACACACCAGGTGTGCCGGCTAAACCCGCGAATCCCTCGCCTCCTGCAGCTGTCAGGTCGCCCGCCTTACCCATTAGCCAGAATCGCGAATCTGTCATGGGTGGCGAGAGCGAGGAGGGTGAAGGTCTACCTACACGCGTTCAACCGTCCCTTGCGATTCCAGAGCTCGCAGAGCCGAGCCGCACAATGCCTTCTTTCCCCTATTTGTACTCGCCCATGCCACCATTTACGCACGAAGAGTATGTGAAAAACCGTATCGAAGAGGAGCGCTTGCCGGAGGGTGTGGTGAGGATTGGAAGCAGAAACTATATTCTGCGGTAAGTCTTGTCCGATCCTACTACTCATGATGCAGAGTGAATGCTGACCTCATATGACAGTCCCGAAGCAATCGAATCCGTGTGGTACATGTACCGCATCACTGGTGACTCATATTGGCGTGAGGCAGGGTGGCGCATGTTTGAAGCCGTTGTAAAGGCTACCACAACGGAATTCGGCAACAGCGCCATCGACGATGTGACAAAAACGGCGCCTGAATTGAATGACAGCATGGAGAGCTTTTGGCTTGCTGAGACACTAAAGTACTTTTACCTTCTTTTTGCGGATGAAAAGTTGGTGAGCCTGGACGAATGGGTATTGAATACCGAAGCGCATCCTTTCAGACGACCAACATAAGTGAAAAGACATTGACTCAGGAAGAGAAACAGGCGTCAGGGAGTATTCGGTACGGGTGCATTGTTTATTATGAGATTTAACCATTCTCAGTTGAGTTTTTCGAGCATGTGTTGGAATCGACATCATATCGTGCATATGTCGGGGTATCGCGGTTTAGCATTTATGGAGTTTATGCATTTGCTGGGGTGGGTGCATCATATTGCTGGAGATTTATGTATATATAAGAAAACCGGCGTGTTCGTAAAACTGTAGTCAGATGCATTGTTGGTATCATCAAGAAGTGACAGGTCACTTTGTGGCCGTATTGGGTATCGCGCGGATCGAGCAAGTGATACCCCAGTGTATAAGTATACGGCCACGTCCAACATTGAGAAGAGAAACCCAAGAATCTGAACCTACAACCGGCAAGCTAGTAGGTGGCCTCGATGTCACTGCCACCTCTCGCTACGTAGGAGATTCGCGGTATAGCAAAATACAATCTACTCTCTTCGATCCATCCCTCATCCTTCATTCAATCTGTGCCATTGCACCACCGTAGACTAGCGCTTCGCGACATCTATGGGCAGTCGATGAACAGCGTCCAAAATGCCTTCCCATTTCGCGGCTGGGTATGCCGACAGTGATCCTAATTTACATATATTCTCCACTGCGCCTGAAGATTTTAAACTCAATATTGGGGGAACATATGGGCCACGACTGCTAGAAGTGATTGCACTCTAATCGCATTCCTTTCAACCACCTTTGAAGATCTAGTCGCAAAGCGGTTGCCGCAAATATCAGCCGGCGCTAGGGGAGTTTTCTAGATGTACTCATTGCTTATGGAACGGAATTTGTGGGGTGTGGGGGTTAGGCATTTTACCCTACCCTGCGCATCCGGGAGCATATATTTACTGGAATAATTGATTTGTTGGCCAAAAGATTTTATCTCTGACCGAACTGGTGATCTTTATTTGGTTAATTGATTGAGGAACAATGAAAATTCGACGAGCAGCTTATGCTGCATTTTTAAGTGCGACGGTTCTGGCCGATGAAGCCCGGGCACAACCACAGTCACCTGGGTATGTGGAGAAGGACAGCTTCGAAAGCAAATGCGTAAATCTCAGGGCAAAACAACCATTGCTTCTTGAGGAAAAAGAAGTCTTTTGCTTCTCTCGGTTCGTTGCAGTAGGGACAAATCTGGGTCTTTCCAATAACGATCCTTCTTGCTCTCAAGCATACATCATCGTGCCTGAAGACATCTGTCGCGTGGCCTTGTCTGTACCAACACCTGAAACTTCGTAGATATATGTGAAGCTATGATTACCAAGAAATTGGTCTGGGCGTTTCTTGTCCACTGGCAATGGAGGGCTAAATGGATGCATTAAGTACGAGGACATGGTTTACACCTCCTCTCCTGGGTTTTCTGCTCTCGGCACCAACAATGGAACAAGTGCAAAGCCATTCTTGAATAATTCCGATGTTGTAGAAGATTTCGCATATCGCGCGTAAGTTAACTCGTATCCGTTTGGACTTTGTCTTAACAAATTTAGATTGCACACAGGAGTTGAAGTGGGCAAACGCATAAGTCAGAAGTTTTATAAGAAAAGGCACTCAAACTCATATTATTTCGGTTGTCCTACAAGTGGGAGACCAGGGTTTAAGCCTTTTCATGCGTTTCAGGATGACTTCGATGGAATTGTTGCTGGAGCACCCCCCTTTGCTTTTAACAGCCTGAGCTTGTGGAGTGGTACGTTCCATATACATACAGGTATTTCTCTCCAATCTTCTTGACTGCGTTATGACTAATTTCGATACGGGGCCAACTGGTTCTTCCACTTTCCTAACACAACGAGAATGAGCTACTGTTCGGAGGTCTTTATATAGGATTCGAATTAGTTCAATCAATCAATTAAGCATCAACAATCATTAACAAAGAACTGAAGCTTTCAAAGACTCTCAACGCTGAAGTGATCTAAAAAGAGAAAAATCCAAGTCAAGTATATCGCATAAAGAGAGATTCTTACAAATAAAGAGGCAGCTGGGCTATCACGGAAATCCATAGCAACTCCAGAAGCTACACAAAGTGAGAATGCCGATACGACACCAAAGCATTCAAATCAAGCTCTTCACCACTGTGAGGGATGTATGTCATAGTATGAAAGTGGAATAAATATTGATTGGTGCTATCAAATCCGCTACTGAACGTTCGCTCACCCCAGAACACCAGGCCAAAGCAACAAACCAAGAAGCTCATGAACACTGATAATCACAGAAGAAACCAAAGACGCCAGGCTGCAGCAACTATGACTCTCCGGTACCTCTTATATGCGCGGCACGGCTTTACCGGCATTCTCTAGGGTACTTTCTTCTGTCGATCCAGCTGTAGCACCGAGATTTGCAGCACCACTCGTCAAAGTCCCATCCACGTTATCAAGCATGTTGGTGGCTCCTGTAGTCGTACCACCAGTCCCAAGTGAGTTTGAAACGCTCTGGCCACCATTGGAAATCTTGTCCAACTGACGGCGAGTTCCGGCAGGCAAATTGCTCTTCACCCCAGAGATGTTGTTGGCAATATTGTTTTCAGCGTTCTCAACCCCGTAACCGACGCCATTGTCGGTAGACGTGAAAGCACTATTCAAAAGTGCTCCCTCGCCAGCAAGCTGGGGCGTGGGCAAGGCATAGGCGGATGTGAGAAAGACGAGGGTGAGGAAATTCTTCAAGGTGGGAGACATGATGTTGGATGTCGGTCGCTGTGGAGGCGTAGACGAAAATATCAGTGTTGCTTAACGAGAACAGATGACTGGTAGTACGGCGGTGTTTGATGTAGTGCTTGTGTGTTTGATTGTGCGATTGATGATCGTTGACAATGACTCCGACGTCTTCTTATACACTTCGAAGTGGCACATACTTTCAGCCTTGAAATCTACACAGGATGACATCCATGGGCTAGAACAATGTCTAGATTCTACAAAGCCTTGGAGGCGGTAGTGAACGATCCATTGAGATGGAAAGGAGACCTTCTCAAGCGACCGTCGCGTCATTGAGCCAAAAAGTGCAACAGCATCTCGCAATGAAGCACGTTTCTATAGACAGCCGCTGACGGTATGACTGTATGCTGCCTGAAATATTTAAGATTTTTAGCAACAGCTAGCAGAGATCTACATTACCCGACTTGCCGGACTATTGAGGCGACTGACAATTTGTGGGGGAAAAAAAATACTCGGGAAATTTCCCGTACCCGGTGAGTCGTCACCTACAAGCCACACGCTACGCAGCTGTGAGCTGGGCAAGATGGTAGCTCGTTATTCTGGGAAAAGCTAAGCTTCATAAGCTTCGACCCAAGCTTCGTTTGGTGCAAGCTTGTCACCCAGGAAAACAAGGGTCCTGCAGCATGGCGTCAGTCACGTACATGGTGCTTCTAGAACAATGCTGATCTTTCTTGCATGCTTGTATTCCCGCGAATTAGCGAATCAAATCAAGTGTATTCTCCGAAAAGGGTCTTTGCTTCGTGCCCGCTTCTTCGGATATGGGTCGAAGTGAATGGTAGGTTAGTCCACTAGGGTCACCTCAACAGTACTCCAATTGTTCTAGACGAGTTATGCTTAGTGATACGCAACATGTGGCTGGTATAGACGTGTGATCTACAAAGACACTTAATTTTCTGTCCATGTTAAACCGACCACTGTGAACTTTTCCAGGAAGTATGTGAGTTTATGCACCGAGAAAGTCTTTTTGTACCAGCCAAATACGAGACAGGGAGTGATATCGTTGCTCATTTAATATTCTGTGAACGAGCATCTACAGAGGTAATGACCGTTATATGGCCTGAAGACGTAGCAACTCTTAACACATTACTGAAAGTTGTATATGGAAATGAATGGAGAGCAGGGTGGATACTTCAATCTTATTGCTAAATTTCAGAACTTGTCCACATTCTCTGGTCCGATGAAATACTTAATGACGTAAACAATGACACTGCCTAAGCAGTCCTGCGTTCTTTGTATTTGTCACATCTTGATCCACCTGTTCTCTATCTTGAGAGAATCTCGTCCAAATTCCTTATGACTAGATACGGCCATCTACATGCAGTTTGTTTTTTCGCAGCCGGGGCAGCTTCGATCAACCACATAAAGCAACAAGGTCCCTCCAAGCAGTTTCCGAGCATTCAGTAATGACGTATCGAATGGGACATAAGAATTCAATCTTATGGAACGTTAAAGAGAACCTCAGATATGACGTTACAATTTCACGCATTCGTAATGCGCTAAAGAACCATGATGAAGCAGTGGCGTGCCATAGAGAAAGGGGCAAGAATCGCATACGTCACTGACCACGAGGATACTTCAATTCGATGATACAATTCAGAAGTACAGGTGCCTATGGCCATATCTCTCCTCCTAGCCGACAGACCTTAAGAAAAATTGCTTCCTTCATCCGAGCCAGTAGCCTGTAGCCACGCTCACTAATCAGTATTTGTGATTAAAAGTGGATATGATTTCTCACAGGCACAAATATCTTACCTCTTCATACCCCGAAACACATGAAAGTAGAAGCTGTAGTGGCTTCGAATGTGCTCTTTTGAACGTCCATACTTCCAGTTGGATACAGGTTGATTGCAGACATCATTTTCAGAGCACAGAAAAGCGAAGAAAACACTATGTCTGTTGGAAACGATGATTGGGATTAGCCATGGTGATTGAGATACGGAATCAACCATACCTAGGGTTGATGTCAGAAGTCTCTTGGAAGTGAAATCTTCTGTGCGGGGATGTATGGGACACGCGTCGAGAAACGCGGCCTCCCACCACTTGTACAAGCAGATAAAGAACAAGAAGTAGAGGGAGGACAGAAAAACAAGAATTAATATAATCACCGTTAGACTACGTTTAGCTTATACCACTTTGGCACTAGTGCTAAGAGGCCTACCAACAATGTCAGAATTTACCTAGTTTCAGGTTTTATGCAGTAGACGCCAATGGCCTGAGTACTTGGGGTACGTAGGTGACCGGAAGGAGCAGTATTGATTGGCTATTTATCCCAGAGTCTATCTGCAGATCCTTGTCCACCACATATTTGGGAGACTCAGTCTTGTTGTTTCACCTATCGAAAGCTCAATAGCAAGATTTCTTACTATTGGTAGGCCTTCGAGCACTAGTGCTAAAGTTCGTAAAGGAAAGGTAGTTAAAGACTGTCCATTGATGATACATGTCTCCTTCAACATATGGATTATGTGGATATATATCGAGGCCTTGAGGTTTAGACGGCCGATACAGTGCCGAGATAGAACAGCTAATAGTCTCAGTCATTTACATGCAAAATTAGAAAGCACTGGGCATCAGAATAATACGAAGTAGTTACTATAGGAGGGGGTTCCGGGATAAATGCGAAGGAACATCTGATAACGCTACGTGATGTCCCTTGATTCCAACATCTACAGATTTTCTGAGACTGTTCATACAGAATTGTCTTAATGTGTTTAGAAGATTCAGGTACTGGTACTGGCGATTGATAGTTATGTGGATAAACGAAGGCAGGGGCTTGACTTGTATACGACGTGTTATCGTCAAGGTATCATTAAGCCCAAGGAGACTAGCTCACTCGTGCAGAGAAGAGTGAATGTAATATATATGTTTTTACTGACATAATAAACATCATGTGCCTACTTTTAAGGGAGTAATCTTGTCAGCTTCCTATCCACCATCAAATCGCTAGTGATCTGCTACAAAAAGTCCCTTCTTCATCTCTCAGTTCTTTAAAGACATCCTCGCCATCCTACCTTGCAACTATCTTGCTCTTGGAGACTCATACTATGCAAAGTCGCCTGTTGTCTTCACCACTATTACCATTTTTCTACGGCGAATTAAGGTCTCTAGTGAGTCTCCAGTGAAAAGGAGATGACCAGAGGCTGGGTTTGGGAAAACTGAACACAGATTCAATGTCTGCAAATCGTATACGGGTATTGCCCAGTGGTACTAGGCAGCGTTTTGTTGGTAGTAGATAAAATCCACAATCTTTATTTATTAATTGGACTACACCCAAGTTTTAAGGTGCAGCAAACACCACTCTCTCTATCAAATGGTGATGTCAGCAAAGGCACTCGTGTCGAACTCAACACCAGCACAAAGGGACATGGAATAAATAAACTTCGGTTCTATTTATCGAAATTAACACTGCAGCATCCAAATGCGCTTAGTTTTTCTTTCCATTCTTGATACCCTTCAAAAAGCCGTCATAGGCAGGTTTCTTCTTGTAGTCCTCGTCCCATAACAGAGCTGCACCCTCGGTGGAGAAGACACCAGGGATCCATGAATACTTATCCGAGATGCCCCAGACAGTCATACCAATACACCTCTTTACAGCAATGCATGATCTGGCAATACGCTCAAACGCGGCAGCTTGGACCTTCAGCTTCTCGGGAGTGGCGGGAGTGTTCATGCGGACATCGATCTCAGTATAGACCACGTCTACACCGAGGTCTGCAGTTGCCCTGAGTGCAGCTTCGAGCGTGGCCTGATCGGGTGCGGCACCAGGAGCAGTAGGAGTCGCTTCACTGGAGAGATGAGCCTGGTATCCAACGCCATCGATCCTGACTCCATATGACTTGATCAGCTGTACAATCCTTTTCGCACCTTCAGTCTTCGCGCCATTGTACTCAAGGTTATAGTCATTGTAGTACAGCTTTGTTCCTTTGGGTGCATACTTGGCGGCGAGCTTGAATGCGATGGGTAGATACGCCTCACCGATGGTGTCAAGAAACACGCTTTTCCTGTACGTCCCGTCTTCATTAAGAGCCTCATTAACAACGTCCCAGCGAGTGCAGGCTTTCCCCCAGCGACCTACGACGTTTTTAATATGGTTCTCAACGATGGATATCAGAGTTTTGTTGTCAAAGCCTCCACCAGAGACCCATGTTGGAAGCTGACTGTGCCAAACCAGAGTATGACAGTGGATCTGCTGGTCGTACTTCTTGGCAAAAGCGACAACCTGGTCACCACCTGCAAAGGTGAAGTTGTTGCGTGAAGGCTCAGTAGACTCCCATTTCATGGCATTTTCGGGTGTGACTGAGTTGAACTCTTGATCAACTATCTTCGCCTCGGCAGGCTCATCACGGATGGTCAAGGCAGTTCCGACGAAATCTCGTCCACGGTCGCGGAAAGCCTTATACAAACTAGGCTCTTTGGGTTTTGAGCTACTCCTGGTATTATGTCAGCAATAGTTCAATGTGCATAGGTACGGTAACGAGGGTGAACTTACGGGGCAGCCAAGACTGAACTGGCCAATGCCAGGGATGCAAAAAGGTTCGAAAAATGCATATCGGCTTTGATGCAATTGTTTGTTTTGCGACAAAGGATGTTTCAGCAGCACATGTAGACCATATATACTCGGATGTACATTGTCTTCAGCCTAGAATGTCCATACCGGGTTGACGGCTTACCTTTAGCCGGGATGATAATATCACCTTTCCACGGACAGAACGAGGCTGATTGAAAGTAGAGTTATGCCCGCCTTGAGCCTCGGGTGGAAGCGTAGGCGGGGTGGGTGTACTTGGCACTCATTAAGCAAACCTTCAGGTACAATTCTTCCGCGCAGTAACGAAGCTAGAATGATCAATGCAAAGAAACAATTGAAGAAGTTGTTGTGATTAAATTCCTAGGTTGCAGCAGTTCCTGAGATACCGTTGTGCAGGGCGCCCGAAAAATATGCAAACACTTAAACGTGTCTTTAGAAATGCACTCCTGAATAAATGAAGTCGTTACGCCACCATATGCAGCGCTGTAAAAAGCCCCGTGGGGAATTTACCCCGACCAAGCCGCCTTGAGTGCCTTGGCCGCTGTGGAGGTGTTCATGTCGCTCGAGACGAATTAGCCTTTTAGCCGGACTGCCATCGTGCGGTTCGTGTATTGCAGTACGAGACAACTCTAACCCTCAAGATGTCGAGTTTGTTCACTTGTAGCCAGGGCCTGAGCAAGAGAAGATTATGTTTAAGTATGTTAGGCCGTAGTGTATGCGTGCCTCGAGCGCAGGATATTGCATTGCCAGGTACTGTTAATATATTTATGCTGGCGCGGGAGGGCCCTGTATAGTAGGCATAATATAGATTACTACTCGGTGTAATTGCAGTCGGTAGACGGCGTAATTCATGTCGCAAACTGTCAACACACTGAACCAAATTCAGCGTAAACTACACCAGTTATCTGGTGCTATTAAATCATGGTACAATTCAGCGCAAGTTGTGCTACTGATCGTAGTACGGGTAAATTTGTAGGCACCTCACAGTGTTTGATTCTACATGCCCTGTCTGTAATATCAGTCGAAGATATCATGCATCACATTTTCGATACTGCCATCGAGCATCCATTACAATACAACCTGTATGGCCTACCACGCAATCTGTTACAGAGAAGGTGTGATGTGGCACGCTCCGATTGCTTAAACCCCCCCCCCCCCCTCCCCCCATTGCATTGCACTCCAAGCTACTACATAGTAATGGCACCACCTCACGCTCTGACAAGACACTGATACCCTTGGTGCTCATTGACTATTTGACCTCATTTTATGTTATAAAGCAATTACCTTGTCACTTCGTTCTCCAACTTCGCAATCGCAGTGCCATTTTCATGCTTTACCGGACACACGTGCTTGTTTCTATTCTGCTACTTACCCATTTTTGATTATAACTTAAGAACCCTTGTTTGCTAGCTGTGTGCTCCCTTAACTTACTACGTGCATGTATCACGGGATCAGTGCACTGCTTATTTTATCGGCCGAGGCGTACATACAAGTCCAGCACAATCACATTGGTTCTCTCTTTAGCTATACATGCAATGACTTCGAAGACATAAGAGATCATTTAGTCCCTCAGCTCGGGCTGAATGTCATGATTCACTTACTTTTGACACGTCTGGTGGTGTTGATTTAGTGTAGTTGAATGTCTGCGTACATGTGAGTATTCTGGTACAGTGAAAGGAAGATCAACGCACGTGATCTCCACATGTACATAAATATGGTCCGAGCCAATCTCAGTAGCGAACAACGACGAAAACTCCGAAGAACTGATTAACCTACACCGGTATACTAGCCAGCACGACTGAACGTTGATGCTAGCCCGTACCACGTGGGAGCAGTGACAGAGTATCATTCTCTTGGATACACGGTTGTGGCCGTGATCGCTGCCCTTTCTCTCTTCTCAAACCCCTTTCTCAATCCGCGATACGCTTACAGCAAGGTGCAGGTCACACTACTTCCCGGACCTATCCAAGTAGGGCCCAAGACGGCATACCGACAGTACGTATGCACACCAAGAAAGCACAATTCTGTGTTAACGGCTTGTGGCATAATGGGATTGCAAAAACAAGCAGTATTTGGCTCGCTACAGCCAATAAGCAATAGACACCTCATCTAGAGCTTTTGAAACGACAGGGTAGTCGATGCTCTCTTGTTTGGTATTACCATAATTATCGGTACATCATGTTGGGATTCTTCTTGGATAGGCCCGGGAGGTAATATGACCTGCAACTTGGTCGAAGAGTGTGTCGCGGATTGAGGGAGGAGTTTGGGAAAGAAGGGATGGGCAGTGATCACGGTCACAATTGTGTATCCAAAGGGTGATGATGCTCTGTTACTGCTCCCACGTAGCACGGACTAGCATCGGCGCCCAGTTATGCTAGCTAGCATACCGACGTAGGTTAATCGGTTCTTGAGGGCTGTCTTCTACTGAGGTCGGCCCAGGCCGTGCTTGTACACATGCGGGGATCACGTGCGTTGATCCCCTCTTGTTTGGAAATATTCACAACAATACGCTTGTTTACTAAATATCCCAACGGGCCGGTGCATTTTGTGTCCGGAAACCAGCATTGCTGTCAGAGCTAACGCAAATCATACTGTTGACTATAAGAGTTTATGTACCTGCGCCTTGTCGAGGACGTACCGTGACGAGGTACAGCCGTTATTCTACGATTTAGGAGAGATAGCTAATCGTGAGACGAAGTCAAAGAAGCATAGCCTGGTTCTTATGGACTGGTGAGGTAACATATGTCTAATGGGCTGGAATACATCAAGAATGCTTCTACGTTCGTAATTCCTGGTTTCCACATCTCGGTCCTCAACAAGGTTCAGTACTCCCACCAATAAGAGTATTTGACTTACGCAATTCAAGTTTACGGGTCAATCGACAGCATCTTACACAACATATTTGGCAAGACAATCTCTAGCTAAGGCCTTGGTGTGAAACTTGGAAACAATACTCTCTCCACATGAGATATGGCTCCGCGTCCTGGTACGTGATGGACCCACGTATGTGAGGAATCACCTATCAATCTGTATCCAGAAACTGTGAACCTCCCAATGTCAGCACACCGATCTAGGTTGCTGCTTCTGACAACAAGAATCCTACCCTACCATATGGCGTGCTCCTAAAGATGGATCTCCATGTTCCTTGCGATAATACACGGGTTTAGCTCCTACATTGGCTGGCCACAAACGTGACTATTGGACCCGATGTAGCCACCTCGAACTTGACACCTCTCGTCGTCCCTAACTCAACAACACCTTATATGCAACTGTCTCCTCCTGTAGGCGATTTGTCGCACACGTATAACCTTTTTGTGTTCCAGCAACCTACCAACTTCTCCATACCCATGCAATATAACAATCTCATGAACAACCGCGTATTCTTCAACATTAATAAGTTTTTCCGTGATGCTGAACTGGGCCAACCGCTGGCTGGAGGCTATTTTCCAGATGCAGAACCTGACAGGCGCCTACGATTATCCATCCGCCAGCGAGGCCCCCAACATCGATAAGTGGGGGCAATGGAAACTTGCCAATACCTTTTCCCGGTGCTGTCGCTCAACCGATGGATGAGAGGATCTTGTGGACTAATATTCGGACTGTGCTTATCGCTGATATCGCTGGCTTTGCATTTAGATGTCGGTCTCCATTGTATGCAATAGTTGATGCGAGTCAATGGAGTGTTCTGGGGAAAATTCTCAGTGAAACATGGCCCACGTGTGACACTGATGTCATCGAACGCTAACCTGTTGAGCTGCTAGCGCTGTTAAGATTGCGAGATCGCTGGTGGGGTAGTAACTGTGGTGGGGTAATAACTGAGAGTCAACGCGCGCGAGAGATATCAATTGCGCGTCAAGAAGGGCTTGCACGCGTTCCAAAAGTAGGGATATGTAGTCAGCAAAAGCAATTCATTCCCTCTTATTTGAGTCGCCTCAAGCCACATCTGGCTCGACGACGTTTGCGTCGCGACATATCTGACATGCAAGTCTTCTGATTGGACCAACTAACTAACGAAAAGTTGCAGGCGGCCAAGTCCGTTTTATATTTCTACGGCCGCCGCACCCGTTCAACCCTTGACTCTCGACTCTCGTCACATTCTTCTCAACTGAAAATGTCTACAACGGTTGTCCTTGGCGCCCAATGGGGTGACGAAGGCAAGGGCAAACTCGCCGACATCCTCGCCCACGAATCGCAGCTTTGCTGTCGCGCTCAGGGCGGCAACAACGCTGGACACACCATCGTCGCTAATGGTGTCACATACGACTTCCACATCCTCCCCTCTGGTCTTGTGAACCCCGGCTGCGTCAACATTATCGGTAGCGGCTGCGTGGTTCACGTGCCCAGCTTCTTTAAAGAGCTGGAGGCTTTGGATAAACATGGCTTGGACACTAAGGACAGAATATACATCTCTGACAGAGCACACGTTGTATTTGATGTTCATCAGCTGGTGGATGGTCTCGAGGAGGTTGAGCTTGGTGGAGGAAACATTGGTGCGGACTCTGCATGAAAAACCAGGGAGAAGTGCTGACAGTTTACTTCCAGGTACTACCAGGAAGGGCATTGGTAAGTTTTGAGTCGTATCATAACCGAGCCTTGTCACTAACATGCTTTAGGTCCAGCATACAGCTCCAAGATGACGAGGAGTGGCCTCCGCATGTGCGACCTTTTCGACGAGAAGGTTTTTGAGCAGAAGCTCCGCCGAGTAGCAGCAGGCTACCAGAAGCGCTTCGGTGATCTCCTGAAGTACGACGTTGAGGAGGAGATTGCAAGGTACAAGGTGAGGATGCCAAATGCTAGACGATTCGTTTTGCGGCTGACATGAGCTTGTAGGATCTTCGTGAGAGGGTAGCACCCTACGTTATCGACCAAGTGCCGCTTCTTGCTTCTGCAAAGGAGAAAAATGCAAAGATCCTCGTGGAGGGAGCCAATGCTCTCATGCTCGATATCGACTACGGTACATACCCCTTCGTCACATCATCAAACACGGGTCTTGGAGGTGTTATTACAGGTCTCACTCTAGGGTGGCGATCAATCAAGGAGGTTATCGGTGTAGTAAAGGCTTACACTACCCGTGTTGGATCGTAAGAATGGCCCAATACCCTAGCTTGCGACGCAAAACTAACAACATCCAGTGGCCCCTTCCCCACTGAACAGCTAAATGAAGTTGGCGAGAAGCTCCAGAAAGTTGGCCATGAGGTTGGTGTTACAACTGGTCGCAAACGTCGCTGCGGATGGCTCGATCTTGTCGTTCTCAAGCACTCGCACGCGTGCAACGACTACACCTCGCTCAACCTTACTAAGCTCGACGTCCTAGATGACTTCGAAGAGCTCAAGGTCGCGACGGCTTATTCGCATAAAGGCCAGCAGCTCGAGGGCTTTCCTTCAAACCCTGAGGTATTGGCTGAAGTTGAGGTTCACTACAAGACTCTGCCCGGGTGGAAGAAGCCCACTACTGGTGCAAAGAGCTATTACGACCTCCCCAAGGAGGCAAGGTCGTACATCGAATACATCGAGGAGTTCGTTGGTGTCAAGGTTAAGTGGATTGGTGTAGGACCTGCCCGTGATCACATGGTCGTTAGATCGTGATCCTCCAAATAGGACTGGTAAACTTTTTTTCAGTTTTTCTCAGTCTTCAGTATATGTGCATTCGCCAGGCCGTTTCTAAAAAATGGTTTGGGAACCAAAAGACTTCAAGGTACTCAACGTAGAGAGCTTCTGGAATAGACTTACAATTATCCCATTTCGTCATCGAACAGCAAGGTATGAAAGTGTTGCAGACCTTGGAAAAAACGCTCTGTTCTTAAACTTCACCAATTGGGAAATCGAACGCCTTTCTGTTACGAGCTAATTACCCCGCTCTGATCATCGATGAGACACAACATGGTGTGGCTGTCACTGATTGGTAATCTTTATGGCAACGTAAAATACGGCGACTTGTTAAATGCCCGCCAACTGCCTTTTCTCCTGTGTAAAAGTTATCCCAATCTCGCAGTTACCTAGCAAATATATTAATAATGGGTACGGACCATCCTGACGCCAGCCTTCACCCAAAGGCAACCGGCTTAGCAGCCAAGACTGTACAGGTGAGCCCTATTCTAATTGTTGTCGAAGTGTACGAACCCCATAACTGTTAGACCAAGGTGTGCACAGACAGTACGTACGTATCGTAATCATCCATGGTATATGGGTGGGCAGGTTTTGTAAGGGCTAGCCCCTAGGTACCACCTGACGAACGTCAAGCAGACTCTCATCAACTGAGATACAAGTACCCATTTGCAGGCCTTTTTCTTTGCTTGATGTAGGGCACAGGCATTAGCGAGTCAGGTCTAAGAGCGACCGTACTCTGACAAGCACCGATATATCGGTATACTTAATGACAAGACTGATCATTTCCAGATTCACTCCGCAGAAAACGACTTGAAGCTCTATTCGGGATGGTTTTGTCCTTTCGTGCAGCGAGTTTGGATTGCGCTAGAAGAGAAGGGCATTCAATACCAGTACATCGAGGTGAACCCGTATCACAAGCCTCAGTCTCTTCTTGATCTTAACCCACGCGGCCTTGTGCCTACTCTACAGTACCAGGGCAAAGCACTGTACGAGAGTACAGTGCTTTGTGAGTTCCTTGAAGAAGCATACCCCGACCACACACCCAGGCTGTTACCTGAAGATCCTTACCTCCGAGCTCGCACAAGGATCTGGATTGATTGTATGTCCCTGAAGAATCATATACATAGTGTCCGATGTTCACAAATGCAGATGTTGGCTCTCGGATTATCCCAGCATACCACCGCTTCCTACAGCACCAAGGTTCAGAAGGCCTAGAAGAGAAACGAACTGAATTCCTCAACCACCTTAAAGAGTTTACGAGCGAAATGGACCCTGAAGGCCCCTTCTTTCTTGGTAAAGAGTTCAGTCTGATTGATATTGTGATTGCGCCATGGGCAAACCGCCTTTGGGTGTTTGACCACTTCAAAGGTGGCTCAGGTATTCCAGGAGAGGGTCAAGGCGGTAGCTTTGAGGAGATTTGGAAGCGCTGGAGAAAGTGGTTGAGCGCTGTGGAGAGCAGGAAGAGTGTTAGGGAGACGCTGAGTGAGAGAGAGCATTACTTGCCTATCTATGGGAGGTATGCGAGAGATGAGGCGCAGTCGGAGGCTGCAAAAGCCATCAGGGCTGGTAGAGGTATTCCTTGAGCGTGGACCAGTTTTTTTCAAGGCAGCTACTTCAGAACACGTACAATGCTTGTGCATACACAGTCTTTCCTTTTTCGGTATCGCAACCCATCTATGAGCACTTTTGGGCAGAATATGCCAGAAACTACGAGTCTAGTCAAGAAAACTTTGAGGTCCATTGTGTAAGTCGCATGTACCTGACCATGACTGTAAGCTGCTGCTAGCTGTAGTAGCTCACAGGCATTTCTCGATCTCTGCTACTGTTCCCATCATCTTCTTGATGTTCGCCTTCGTCGCCTCGTTCACCGGTACATAGGGTTTTCTCGGCGCCAACTTCGCCTCCGCATCATCAATCCTTGCAGCAACAGCACTGTACTGACTAACAGCATACTTCACACTTGCAATGCCAGCCTTGACCGGACTCTCTGCCAATGCAGCCTTCCTGTGCAGATCTAGAGCCTCCTTGTGTTTGCCTTCCTGGTAGAGATCGTAGATCTTAACAACTGTCTTAGGGAAAATGTTGCCAAAGCCTGTAACGCAACCTGCAGCACCCACTGCGAGTCCACCGATCAGGAAATCAGCTTGTCCAGCAAAGGTTGCAAACTCTTCCGGTTGGAACTCAGCAGATAGTCTGGTTATCTTGGCCACACTCCCACATGTCAATTTGACGCCCACAATTTTTCCCTTGTTCCGCTTTGCTAAGTCTGCAATGGTCACCGAGTCGATATCTACACCACCACTTACTCCTGGGAAGTTGTAGATGACTATCGGTAGAGGGCTGCTCTTAGCAACTTCATCATAGAATCCTGTCACGACGTCTTTTGTAGTGGCTGCCGAGTAATAAGCTGCTGGAAGAAGTAACCCATAATCAGCGCCAGCCTTTTTCGCGTCGTCGATGTATTCCTGGACCTGAATAACGGAAAATCCAGATACACCGACCATGAGTGGGAAATCGGGCCCGACAGCCTGTCGAGCAGCTACTGTAATGGCAATACGTTCATCCCGAGTAAGAAGCAAGGCCTCAGCGTTGGACCCCAAAACGACGATGCCTGCGAGGCCGGTGGATTTAAGGTAGGTGAAGTACTTCTTTTGGGCAAGAAGGTCGAGGCGGCCAGTGTTAGGATCGAAAAATGTTACAGCCGGTACCCAGACTCCGGATTGGGGGACTTTGGAAGCCATTATTGTGTTGTTTAAATGTCTGGAATGACTGAGGGGTGATGGTTGGGGTATTTGGTGGGGCACGTGTCGTGATATGACTGCCGTAAATGGTCTTTCGTGGATACCTTATCCGGAGAGATTGTTAGATCCTTGCCTCTTGCAGAGTATGCAAGCCTTAGTCAGAGGCTTTCGAAATAATATAAGGTGCATTGTGTTTTCGTATGCAGCATCGGCTGCTATGCCGAACTAGCCTTCAGTAGCCGTTTGCGATGCTGGTAGTCATGCCGATGGTGTCCCGTGAGAGTTCCGAGTTCGGCCTTCACAGTTGTGTTTCCATGCAGCCGGTGAGTGTAAGCGTAATATGCCACATAACCACGAAGGGCTTGAAGAAACAAACTGTAAACGCAAATTTACAGTTATGCGTTATTTCATTCAGCATTTGGATACTTTCTGGCCAGTGAGTGTTCAGCTCTTTGCTCATATCTGGGCCCACGCATAGGGCACTTCCAGAAGATTGACTGTCTTTTGCCCTCACCATCCAAATTTATATCGCACAAGAGCAACACAGCTTTAGCATAAGAACAGTAACGAAAAATCTTATCTGAGGGTTTCACAGTGCAGTTGCATGTGCAGATGTCGTAATGTGGTCATTATAACGAACCGCATTTCGTAACCATACAGTAGCTCCACTGCATGCAATCATGAGTCTCAAATCCGTCAAGATATATACAGCAACAATACACATTGACTAGACAACTACACTAAAACATTTCAACTACGATCTTGGAAGGGAAAGCTGCATAACGTTCCTCCACAAATTACAACGATCGTGTTTCAGTATTGCCATCAGATTTGCTATTGTCAGAAGACTAAACTAATCTCCTACCGCATTGAGTACCTAAGAGACAAAAAACCCCTTATCGGATACTAAATGATAGTTTGTTACACGACTAGAGGGTAATGGCTTCCCTCTCGAAAAGACTCTACGCTAACATTTTTCAGAGCTTGAATCGTGAGGCACAGCCTAGTCGTTCATATGACCATGCGGCTCATGACCTACAAACGGCAGCTTCTTTTATATGTCTTTGTCTGTTTAACAGGGCCAAATGAATCCGCCAATAGCCTCCTATTCTATGATTTCTCGACCTTCCTGCTGACGTTTGCAGTGCCATGCACAAATAAATTCTGCCAGGCTCCATGGGAACAGAAGATCGCGATCCAATCTGAATTTATAAACAATTAAAGTTTAAAAAATCGGAGCATTAAATTCATCCGCATAAACAAGACTCTCAATACGACTGCGACAGGCAGCAAATGTCTTCATGCTTCCGCACTCACACCCTCTAACCATCAAACAACTTTGTACTGCCAGTCTATAAGCATTGTGAGTAATTTTTCAGGGTATCGTGCTTTTTTCAATCCTGCAAGAAGTCTTCACAAATATCATGGAACGGAGTTTCCTAATGTTTCCTAGATGTGAATAGGATGCCATTGCAACATGTTGCCTTTCTCGATGCCTTTGCTTCGGTACAATACATGGCCTCCATCTTTTGGGAAGTCAATTTTCGCTAATATGCCTACAGTGCACGCTACAGGGCTTCCAGGGACCTCGAGTAGTACCTGAATAACGTGTAAGTATCGATGGGCTAGTTCGACCGTATGAGAATGCTCAAGAGACGGAAAAGTCAGATGATGACGGGATAGAGGCGATATTGTGAACAAACTATGTCAGACTGGCACCTCAATTCACAAGGTACACAGTGAATTGTGTTTCGCATGACGTATTGTCACGTGTTTACTCTCAGGTTGTGTATATAAATCGCTCTACACAGCTCACTCAATACAACAACCTTCTGCTTCCTTCATGTCTGTCCATTCTCAAATCTGACAAACTAGTTACTGATGACAAGCTGCTATTCCTCTCGTCTTAAATAGTTCGGCAATCGCCTATGACGTAAATATAACCACAATCACAATCACTGGTGACAGACCCGAAGGGTATGCAAATTGTGTAGAAGTGGTGCTAAGTGGAGCAAAGTTTTCAGTGATGATAGCAGTTTGTTAAAGCCTCCCGGATACAATCAAAGCTGGTTACTCTGATTATCATTTGGACAGCTCACATTTCGCATGTGCTTTTTCTGCATCTTATTTGCTTTTCTTGCACAAGGCTCGCTCGCTGCATAATTAGAGCAAAGGGTAGCCACTAGGAGCTCAGAGCTTTTCACGAAAAGAGAAGGTAGTTTGTCGATTTGGTGAGCGCATACATAATCTCGTTACATGACTCGGCGATCTCGTGCTGTGCCACATCCTTCTGTAACGCTGCCCCCGAGTATACATACAGACGCGATAAACCCTCAACCTAAACTTACGAATACCGAGTCAAAGACATTTCTCAGGCCGACCACAATGAGTGTCATCAGTGTTATATATGCACAAGTTCTACTCTCCATTGCAGATGTTTCTGCGCAGCTCTTTTCGCCTCCCCCAGAACTCATTGTCCAAACAACATGCAACGAGCAGAACACGGAAAACATCGTATAGTCCGAGAAAAAACTAGGCACCTATTTGGGGCGCTTTCCAACAGTATTGGAGCGGCAATCGCAATGTCGCTGCTTGGGTGTGATTGATATCAGCTTATTGTGTCAATCACCTGGATTGGGCTCGACCGGTCCGAAAGTTTTATTTCAAACGCATAAGGAAAGAGTATCTACGGCTGTATTTGAAAAGAGAGAATAACACTGGAGCGAGACGACTTTATGCTACGAAATGGGGACCAGGGATTGAGTTTGATCTGACACTCGCCAAGGCCAACAAAAAAATTCGAACGTTATGTAACGATGGCCCTAATCCTTCAAGCGTGCCATCAAGGAATGCTGGTGTACACTGAAGCTGTAGCAATAAAACGCTTCTCTATACACGAAGAATAAATTTCTTTTCTAGCCAACATGACCAGCATTCGTCTGTCGCATAAATTTCTCCTGTAGTTGGAAAAGGCAAGCCAACTCATTTTGTGTCTGGTTTTGAACTTCTCCTTATACTGAAGAAATCAAATTAATTTTCGTTCGGAAAGGGACCTCGACTGCTGCAGCAAGTGATGAAAGAGCAAACAGGCAGTTGCAGGAAGCGTTAGAATGTGTATTCATTTGATAGAATCCTCATGCTTTATATTATATGAAAATGCGTTTTGACCTGTGAATTTGACACAAAGCATCTCGGACGGAAGGACTGGAAAAAAGGTAGGAACTCAAAGCGGAGCAACAAGGTCACTAGCGCGCACGTGATGATAAGATAAGCCTTTGGTTCACTATTATGGAACTTTTCTCATTCCTGAAAATATCATTAAAATGGCGGCACAAAAGGGAGCTCGAGCAGTCGAAAAGAAGCGCAAGTCGAAGAAGAGAAAATCAAGGACAGAGGGTGCGTAATCTGCTTGAAGACATTAATCGGAAGCTGATCATGTGAAGTCTCTTCCTCTGAGTCCTCCAGCGACAGCGAGGTAGAGCAAAAGAAGAGCGAAGAAAGCATTTCAACAGAAGGAGAGGTCAGGATAGATTGTGGTGTTTAATCCATCATGTTACTAACTAAAATAGTCTGAACAATCAGCGCCTGAGCCATCCCCAGAACCCAGCAAAGCCTTGACGAGGAAAAAGTTGAAAACAATATCAACGCAGCCAACAAATGGCGACACTCCTATGCACAATGCATCTCCTTCCTCTCCAGCGCCAGAACCAGTACTACCGTCAAGGCCCAAAGAAGATGCAACATCTGGAAAACAAGAAGAGAAATTTGACGCTATCTACATCCGCAAGATTACTACTGAGCTAGCAGACGATCTCGACAAAGTGCGCGAAGCACAGGATTTTAAAGCAAATAGTATTCCTATGCTGATTCATGCGTTGAAGCAGGGAGAAAGCTTGTTTTCGGTAGAGGAGAAAGGGAGGGTTATTGCCACGTTGAAGGTTTGAGGTCTTAGGATTGAGAATCACGTAGTTGGGCTTGCATGGGTGGAGTTTGGGAGTTTTGAAATGTCTGCTTAAACAGCTTAACATTCACGTCTAATATGAGCAAGCAACCGCGCTTCAAGGCCTGTCTCAAGTCTATGCGTTTTTAACGTGCCAAGTCATACTAGTATGCCTCTACATCCAATCCTGACCTCCACTCGAGTTCTATTTGCCATGCGAGATGATATGGATGCTTGATTACCACCATGTCGTGTGCCAGCTTCATGGCCTTCTGTCGTTTCTCTTCTTTCGCACCTGCAGGGAGTACAAGCAGGGTATCGTGCACTCTTTTCAACAACTTCTCCTCATACTCTCGTCTCAGTTCATCGTCGTTCGTCCAATTGATGATTTCTTCGTATATTCCCTCCAATGGACTTTGTCCGTAGACCTCATTTTTCACAGTGTTCGTTGTGCTCTCAAGTGTTGCACCCAAGCGTAACCTCCGCTCATCGATTAGCTTCTTGATCGTTGTGGTCTCTTGTGTCTCGTGAATTTCGGCGATGCGCACCAACACTGCTGAGGGTTGAGGCAGGCGGCCCTCGAGGTAAGAGTAAATAGGAGAAGATGGGAGTTGTGTGGCTAGTGCGCGGGCATATTGGGTCTTTGTACCATGCTTGCGTGCGTGGTCTACAAGTTTGTCAATGGCAGACTGGCTGCGGTGGGCGTCATCGCTGGCTTTATTAGCTCCACATCTCGACACTTGAGACAACTCAACATACAGATTCGCATATATTTCCGCCAGCTTCAGACCAACCTCGATGTTCTCTTCAACATTCCTCCCACCAAGTCCCTCATACATACCTCTCAACCCTAACCATGCCTGCGCATCGTCCGGCTTGATTCTCGTTGCATCGTTGTATGCTTTTGCGGCGTCATCATACTTGCTTAAAGCATCATTGGCGCGTCCCAAGAATAGTTTTGCGAAGTAGTTGTTAGGGTCCTTTTCCAGCACCACGTTCGCCTGCTCAATGGCTCCTTCCCAATTCTTTGAATCGATGGCCGATTTCGCAGCCTTCAGCGCAGTTTTGGTAGACATGATGATTTGAGTTTACGCAATAAAGAATGAAGCCGTCGATACGGCGGTGTTAGTGTTATGTGTTTGCCATATGCGCGTAGAGAGAAGTTGGTGGGGCCGCGATGGGATATTGCAGAGAAGCAATGACGTTCGCTAGCGCGAAATCGACCAGCCTTATGGAAACGCAAACATCACCACTTCGCTACATACACGCGCCATCACAACAGCACTTCGTTACATCGCTGTTTATTACATGCGACAAACAAAAGTTTTCTTTTTTCGACCGTTTCTGCATACAACGGAGTTCTGCATCAAGGAAGAGTTGGGTTCGAAAAAGTTTAGCAGTCATGGCGTCACATGCGGACAGTGCGCACGACCTTTTAGATCTCGATATTGCGACATTACGGCAATACATCGAGCTCTTCCCAACCGAAGGTCTCTCAAAGGTTATCACAGGATACCTCAGTAGCGGTATATCTAAGTATCCGCTCGCACAAGAGAAGGGAGATGTGCCAGATCTGAGTGAAGGTGGGGTATCTTTGAGTGTTGATGTGCCTATATCACAAGATGATTGTTTGGCACTAATGACAGTGAGTGCCTTTCATAAACAGAGAGATCCACTTATGAATATGTATTACAGCACGTTCACGTTTAAATCCGTGGTTTCAGTTCATAAAATCTGAGCTAACCAAAACACAGGAGGGCATTCTCGAAGCAAGAGAATCTCTATTGGCGCGTGTATTACTAGGTGACTTTTACTTGTCACTAGAAGAGTATGAGAGCGCTGTCGAGTGCACCAGGAAAGGTCTCAAGCTCGCAACAGCCGAAGCCAAGAAGACTGATTTGTCATTCCAGCGGCAAGTAGTTTTGTTTTTGAATGAACCAACTTAAGCTTACAGAGTCAGCACATGCGACGCTCTGAGTAGTACTCTGGCGACAGCGCTTGTGTACTACCAAGCCCCAAGGAACCATCCAGAAGCCAAGCAGATATTCCAGGAGATACTCAAGCGCAAGCCAAAGTTTACAGCTGCGCTGATCGGTCTTGGTCTTATACTTGAGGAAGAAGAAGAGTATAAGGAAGCTGCAGAATTCCTGGAGCAGGCTCTGAAGCAAGATCCCCACAACGGCCGCATTGGAGCAGAAGCAGCCTGGTGTCAAGCACTCGGTGGCGACTACAAAACCGGACTGGAGAAACTTCAAGGATACCTTGAACACCCACAGATGGACGCATCCAAGCCACGTGGCCGTGAACTGCGTGCCCAAACGCTTTATCGAATTGGCGTCTGTATCTGGGAACTCGATTCTTCGAAAGCTGCTCGGAAAGATCGACAGGGAGCCTACGCTAAGCTCCTTGCTGCAATCAAAGCCAATCCAAACTATGCACCTGCCTATACTCTCCTTGGTATCTTCTATGAGGACTACAACAAAGACCGCAGACGGGCACGGCAGTGTTTCCAGAAAGCCTTCGAGTTGTCTCCTTCCGAAATCGTCGCAGCTGAGCGACTAGCTCGGCTTTTTGCCAACCAAGGTGAATGGGATATCGTCGAAGCCGTTTCGCAAAGGGTTGTCGACTCTGGCAAAGCCAAGCAGACTCCAGGCTCAAAGAAAAAGGGCGTCAGTTGGCCCTTTTCTGCTTTGGGCGTTGTTCAAATGAACAAACAAGAATACCAACAGAGTGTAATATCATTCTTATCTGCCCTTCGCATTAGTCCGGATGACTATTATTCTTATGTTGGTCTTGGTGAGAGCTACCATAATTCTGGACGATACAACTCTGCGCAACGTGCTTTCAACTATGCAGAAAACCCTACAGATGGTGTCGTTATGAAGAAGACTGAAGATGAAAGCTGGTTCACGAAGTACATGCTCGCGAACGTCAACCGGGAGCTAAGAGAGTTCGATGAAGCAGTTCAAGGTTACGAAGCAGTCTTGTCTCGGCGATCACAGGAATTTGGTGTATCTATCGCTCTTATCCAAACACTTGTAGAGAAAAGCTGGCACTGTATCGAGATCGGCTTCTATGGAGAAGCAGTAGACAGTGCGATCCGAGCCATCGAAGTCGCCAACACAGTCACAGAGTACAAGCCTGATGCTTTCAACCTCTGGAAAGCTGTGGGTGATGCCTGTTGTATCTTCAGCTGTGTGCAGGAGAAGCTCGAAAAGTTCCCTACTGCCGACGTCGAGCGCTTGTTGCAAAGCAAATCAGATATCGGCCTTAGTTTCGACACGCATAGAGACATAGATGGCATTGGCAATACGGACTTCGCGACTTTCTCCTCCAACGAAGTTTCGGTCTTAACCAAAGTACTCAAGGCCTCCATCTTGGCGCAGAAGCGGGCGATAGCCAGCTGTGAGCACGACATCCATGCACAGGCTGTGGCGTGGTACAACCTTGGCTGGAGCGAGTACCGTGCTCACATCTGCCTTGAACAAGAAAGCGACGACGAACAAAAGCTCACAACCTTTTTAAGAGCAGCAATGAAGTGCTTCAAACGCGCCATTGAATTGGAAGCAGGTAATTCTGAATTTTGGAACTCTCTGGGCGTTATCACAACAACACTTAGCCCCAAGGTTGCTCAGCATGCTTTTGTGCGATCTCTGCATCTGAATGACCGCAATGTTCATGTGTGGACAAACCTTGCTACACTTTATCTACTCCAGAACGACCTCCAGCTTGCGGAAACAGCTTTTGGACGTGCACAAGCACAAGATCCCGACTATGCTCTAGCATGGGTGGGAGTCGGCCTGGTCGCTCTCCTTAGTGGAAAGGAAAGTGACGCGTTCGGTCACTTCACGCATGCGTTTGAGCTTTCAGATTCGTCATTGCTTCTCACTAAGAGACAATATGCGGTATCGGCATTCGACTTTGTTGTGTCGTCCCCCTCATCGCCAAGTAACATCGTCAATCTAATTCAACCACTTTTCGCCCTCCAACAGCTCAACCGCCAAGCGCCATACGATTTACCACACAGGCATCTAGCAGCACTGTTCATGGAACGTGTTGGTAATTACGACGCATCTGCATCGGCTCTGCAGGCTGTGTGTGATGCTGCGGAGCAAGAGTACGAGAAGTCGGAGGGTCTGCCTGATCTTGCGCGCATCATACAGGCAAAGAACGACCTTGCGCGAAACAAACTCGCACTGGGAGCTAATGAGTCTGCTGTCGAGGAGGCAGAGACTGCACTGGATCTCTTGACCGAGCTTGAGGGAGGTGCTAGTCCATCAATTCTGTCTGCTGAGCAGCTTGAAAAGATCCGGCTTTCTTCTCGTCTCACAGCAGGTCTTGCACACTACTTCAGTGGCGCACTTGACGCTGCACTACCTTACTTCCGCACTTCACTCGAGGCCACGGGATCTCACCCTGATATCATCTGCCTACTCGCAGAGGTGCTATGGGCGAAAGGCGGTGAGAACGAGAGGCAAGTTGCACGCGAACAACTCTTTACTGCTTCTGAGAAGCACGAGTCACACGTCGGCATTCTCACCCTCATTGGCGCGATGACTGTTCTGGACGATGATTTCGAGACCATGAAAGTTATCAAGGACGATCTCGACCGCCTGCGCACTGATATGAACCTCACTGATGAGCAGCTTGCGCGCATCGAGAAAGTCATAGAAGCAATCTCCATCAGTCTGGGTGGTGCGGAACAAGAGCTTGACGAAGCACGAAGAAGCGTTATGCTCACACCCTGGAAGCACGTTGGCTGGTCAGAGTTAGCTGACGCCGCTGGAGGCGATGTGTTTGCTAGTACGCTTGCTAAAGAGACTGCTCGTAGAAACGCTCCGCCAAACGGGATCCTCAGCGCCGTTAATTTAGCCGGTGCTATGGCTGCTACAGGTAGTGCAAGCGATGCGCAGAGGGCAATTGTGCTCGCGCCATGGAGCAAAAACGGATGGAGTGGGTTCATCGAGTGCGTGAAAGGCGCCTAATGGCTTGTCTAGTATGCATTAGAAGTACTGATGGCGATGTTGTATACCCAAGACTGCCTGTACATTGTTTAGATCATAGAAAGAATGTTAAATCTCGAACACGCTAAGACACCTTTTTTGCTGCGTGCGTTCAAAGGGATTCTGCGAGCTTGCTTTCTATATTTGATCAGAAGATACCATACAACGTATTTTTCAGTCCGCAAACAGGTGCATATCTTCCAGCCGAGCCGCATGGTTGAAGGTTCTATCTCATTCTTCCAACACGATTGCAATACACCGAAACTGTGTGGATGACAAGATTTTGTGACAGTAAAGGTAAGCTGGGAACTTGTAAGTATAGTCTTTCCCCTTCCCACTCTTCTGTGACATAAACATTTGCCCTGCCCTGTTTTCTTCCAACTACACATGCTATACTTCTATTCAATTTGTACGAGTTAAGTCCCCAAACTCGACAGCGCATAACTGCTATCTCACCGTAGAACTTCTCGTCCTTCCACTTGAGCTGTTTGAGTAATTCATCTCAACTTTCGGGGCTTTTTTCGTAGAACTGACCTTTGAAAGGCATGGCAGGGTCTATGCAACGCGCTCCGATTACAGGAAATATTAAGTTCACTGTTGTGTGAGGGAGCTTTGGAACAACAATTTAGTTCTTTTCGCGGCAGCTTGACAGCTCATCTTAAGGTTCGCGAGAATGCTCCTTTACAATAGCAGCACTTCTGACAAAGAACCATATGATGATAGAAGTTGTCATACGAGTGCGGTGTTTCGATGATTTTCCTACTATAACCCATCGATATACATCATTGAATTGAACATTTTAAAGTACATTCTCGCATACATGGGCCATAAATCTATTCGTTGGGCCAGTGATTAAATTAGTTGTTTTTGCAACAGTTAACTCAACGTTGATCTTCGACAGCAGAATCACACTGACAAATGCGACACCTTAGATGCCTGAATAGATCTAGGAGAATCCGAAACTTCCTATCTCGAGGCGTAGTATCACATTGTAAAAGTATGGCCGTCTACAGTAGTGAGAGAATAGCATAGTACAATCGTAATTCTTGCAAAGACGCATTTTACAAAGACTTGGGAAGGGCGCTTCAGTAGCACGATCCTGCAGCGGAAGATTGTTCCTTGTTTGCTAAAGCTCAAGAGTTTTTACCATGAGTTGTAGTTCTCATTATGGTTGAAAGGCTAGAAATAGTTGATAAGCTTACATTAGAGACAAGTGCACCACTTTTCAAGGGCTAAAGATAGAATAACTGGCAATTCGCACATCAAATTGCGAATCATGAGAGAGAGCACCACGGCCTTGCAGAACCATGTGTTGATGCACTGTTATATGATGTGATGTGTGAGCGAAGATCTGGCAAGAAGGCACCTGTTCGAGCCCAAACACGACCTTACCGTATTGGGAACAGTGACGCACCTACGTCCGGCCGTATCTCGGTTTGCCGTTCGTAGTATTGATGCGAACAACAAAACACCACCGACCGGTTTGCGCCTCGCACGACCACTCCTGGAGCCTGCGTTGCCGGGGACAATGATTTTGGTGGCTGGCCCGCGAACACAGTATGGCATTTGATGTGTCGTACAACCTCGAAAATGAGCAACAGTTTTGGGATGGTGAGAGAGTTCTGTGCCGCTGTAACCCCACTACTAGAGGCTAATTTGCTATACAGAGCTCGATGACATTGTGTCAACACGATGCCAGGAAGAGGAGAGCATAGACAACTCTCTACGCGCGTTTCTCAATGTCACCACCAGCTACAAATGTAAAATACACCACTCTCAACACAGAAACCGCCGTTGACCCAGAGCAGACGAGTACCTCGAAACCGACTACAGCGTTGTAAAATGCATTTTTCGCATGTTGGAGGGTGAACTCTTCATGACACACAAAGAATACGTGCGTCGCCAGATGATATATTGCCTTTTGCAGGTACGTGGTATAAATCATACAGTTGCTCTCTTTCAAATGCAGAGCAGCCTGACAATTTGATAGGAAGAGGACAATCCCACGATCTACATGGTTGCTGCTCTCCTTCTTTATGATGGCCGTAACAGCAAAGATGATGTCGTCTTCGAGATGATGCACGCCGAGGGCAGCTTTCCAAGACTTGTAGAACTGGTACAAATGGAGAGCGTGCAGGAAGATACAAAGTTACATCAAATGCTCCTGGAGCTACTGTATGAGTCTTCGCGAGTACAAAGACTCACCTGGGAAGACTTTGGTATGTCATAATAATCAAGTGTTCGGCCACCTGCTTACATGTTGTGTAGCTGCAGTGAACGATAATTTCATACTTTACTTACTAGAAATCATCGAGGGTGCTTCTGACGACGCTGAAGACCCATACCACTACCCTGTCATTCGAGTTCTGGTATGTGAAAACACTGTCGATATTCTGTCTGTTGCTGACCGGAATCTAGCTGGTCATGAACGAGCAATACCTAGTAGCCTCCACCAGCCATCATAAGGACGGTCATCCTCCAATCACGAACCGGTTGATCAAAGCATTGTCGAGCCATGGCATGACATATAAAACCTTTGGGTGCAATCTGATTCTACTTCTGAACCGAGAATCAGAAACTTCTCTTCAACTTTTGATTCTCAAGGTTTTGTACCTTCTCTTCGGCAACCCTTCGACTGCGGAGTACTTCTACACAAATGATCTGCATGTCTTGATCGACGTCATTCTCCGGAACCTTATTGATCTTCCACACGACTCACCTGCTGCCAACGCTCTGCGACACACGTATCTTCGAGTCCTCCATCCTATTTTGACGAACAGTCAGATCAGTAAGCCGCCACACTACAAGCGGAATGAGATATTGAGGCTCCTGCATCTTCTTGTAACGAGTGGTAGCCATTTTGCGCCTGTAGATGAGACAACACAACGGCTTGTAATACGATGCACTAGCGTGCAATGGTTACAGCCGCCGGCTGCAAAAAACGATCTTGGGTCTAGTAATAATGGCAGCACGACGTCATCTAATGATCACGTCTCAAACGGCCAGAAAGAGTTGGCACGGCGAGCACTGGGCATGAGTGTACATGACGGAGGCGAGAGCTCGACGAGCGTTCTTGAGGTCGCGTCTCATACAGAAAAGCCAGGAGTCCAGACGCCCAGCATTACACATCCAGAGCAAGCATCTTAGCATCCGGATGTATGTCGAGATATGACATACGCGTCACGGTTATCCACTACGCACATCTTCTATACGGGCCTTGAACTGGTATCCTTGCTTTTGCTTTCGCCTTTGTTTTTGCTTCTGCTTTCGCTTTTGCTCTTGCTTTTGCTTGGGTAGTGATAGCGCAAACTTTTGATAGTCCGAACATGACTGCATGGCTGGCGTTTCGGTGGCCTGTAGCGTTGGATACCGCGTACGATGATTACAGTATGTTTCCACACACTTTGCATTACTTGCAGGGACTTTGGTACTGGTTATGCGTGCACTAAATATTACTGGCTTATATCTATATACCACTCAACTGTACTTGGCAATGAAAATCGACCATTGTGCCGTATCAGTCCAGCCAAAGCCACCTAATTCCAGCGACTATCTGCAACAACTACTTAAAAGGGGCCACCAGACCGAGAAGACGCAGGACACGATCACAAGCCACGAATCTTGCAGATGATCTTTACGTTGTGACACCGCCAAGAGATCCAATTACAACTCCCGATATCTACCCAGCCCGTACTGTACTCACGAAATATCGGAGGTGTCCATGAACAAGTGCTTCCGAATATACTGCGCCATTGCGTACGCACACTCGCATACTGCGCTCCGCGTACGACAACAAGCCATAGTGATATGCGTCAACAAGCCCATCCGAATCTTGGCTGCGGCTCGGATGCGCGGCGGGAGCACAGCGATTGCGGCGCGAGGTATGTGGCGTAACGTCAAGAATTGCACAACGGCATGGCAAACCTTCGTATCTCTCTGCTACTCGTCTTGGACTCGGCGCTTGTTGTGCGTCCGTATCCTCATGATCCCCGCTATTGTGTTCTAGAACATTGTATACCGCTTGGAAGTTTCTGTGGCATCTACTTTGCACTCTTGCAAGCTCAACATGGGTGAATGAAAACAGGATGCTCCTCAAGATACCAAAGCGCTGGACGTTGCCTTAGTCGACACTATCCTGGAGCGCAAAGACACAAACGTCTATCACGTTACGCAGTGATTAGTCTTTTTCAGAATCTAGACCCTGCCTTGAAGCGCACGCAATATGACAGTTGTCTTTTCCCACTATTCTCTCGCTCCAGCTGCACCTCACCAACGGATGCATTACACCAGCATTCCGCAACTGCTCGGCTCCCTCCCGGATGTTGCACTGACAAAGGAAGACAGATTCTTATTGATCGGAGCCGCATGAAGCACTTCTAGCATTCCGACTCAGTGCGAGATTAGAGTGCTAAACATGAGTAGCGCTTGCTGCGAATATCAAGGAAGGTCCATCGAAGGCATCGAAACGGTTGATTATGCTTCTAGGCGTCACTGTGATTTGCTCTTAGCTTACTCAAAAGGCTAGGCTGAAGTCATCTTGTTACATGGGCTGCCTTTTGACACGGCCTGGTTGACTGGGAGCCACACAGCATGTCAAAGAGTAGATAAACGAGCTACTGCTCCAGTCACACGCACAATCGAGACTCACTTGCAGTGTTGATGATATACCCGCGGGTCCCCGCAACCACTAAAAGATGAAAGCTGAAAAGAACAAACCCACCCACGGTACGACTTGCCCCGCTGCCCGCAATCTGATTCCGCAGCGTAGCCGTAGAGGCGGTCTGATCCCTCTTCGACTAGGTTACCACATGGGCAATACTACAAATCAAACCATTGGTTTGTGCACAATGAAAGTTCAAGGGGCCCGAAATTCATTGCAGCGGTAAACGCAAAAGCACGCCTGAGCTCTCGCATCGACGTCTTTGTGACTCCTTGGTGACAAGTTGACATCTGGGAACGGGTGGTGGCTGAGATCCACATGGGATGAAACTTTCTCCATGTCGATCACCAACGTCTCGACGGTACTCGTATCGAGGGTCGTTGGATCTGCCTTCAACGGCCGATCTGAAGATGCAGATGTGAATACAGGGCTGGGACCTGACCCCACTGCCCCCGAGTCCACTGTCAGCTCCACAGACACCGGTGTGTCTTCTTGATCAATGACAGCAGACCCGGCTGTTGAGATTGAGGCTGTGAAGCGATCTTCACATGGCGAGCTCCTAGTTGACCCGACACTTCTCTCGGCTGTCTACGATCAGCTTTCTGCATAGACGAGGCCCACATACTGGGCTCGCAGCTGTGTAGCATTTCTCGTTTCAGCCCAGAAGAAGAACCCCCCCCCCCCTCTCAAAGATATGCGGTTAGTTGTCTTTTCGGAGAGACCGTTTGCGGCAATTCGGTAGAGCATGCACCGACTTCATATCAGGTTCCGAGCTGGAAGTTCAAGAATAGGCGCAGTTATGCGAGTATTTGTGATGGTCTTAATTATACTTGGTATATCGTAAACTGATGCTCAACCTCAGCCTATGGGGAGCTCCATGCGCCTACGTCTAACTGAATTGTATCGTCAAGAATTAAACCACACGGTCTGCTCCCCGCTTGAGTCGAAAATGGCTGCGGATATGAAACGCTTTTTGAAGAATAGATATGAAGAGAAAAAAAAAATTCACGCCGTCTAAAGTAGAAAATGCCTAAAATCATAACTCCTGAGAAGTGAGATAAAATGACGAGATCTAGACCATGCGCTCAGGCGATACAGTCACCTCAAGCGGTTGCTCAAACTTCTCGCGAGAAGGCGTGGTGGTGGGAGCACAAGTCGGTGCTTGCGACACATTGTTGGGCGATACCGAACCGGCCGCAGTTGCATCACGACCCAGTCGAAACTTCTCTTTGGTGGAAGCTTGCTTGCGAGATAAGTGGTTCGCGAAGCTTTCGCCATCAAAGCACGGAAGATACCACCGAGCTATAACCATACAGACAAACGAGAGGAAGAGATTTATACCCGACCACATCTGTACCGTGACGTAGGTTTTATACTCTGTGATGAGATGTCCAGCAATGACAGGACCAAGTAAGGCTGGGATAGCAGCAAAGCTATACATCATGCCGACCCAGTGACCCAGCTTCTTTTTGGCTAGAGCCTCTGTCTCAGGAGTGGTGTAAGTGCAACTCAAGATGTTGGCAACAGATGCTGGTGGGAGCCCAATGACCATGCCGGAGAAGACACCGAAAACAACGCAGAATGCGATAGCATCTGTCTCAGATCCAGATAGAGTCCAGAGCACAAGAGTGAGTAACGAGCACACAAGCTGGGAGCCTATGTGCATGTTGAGTGGTCCAGTCTTGTCGGAGAACTGAGCAAGAGTCAGGCGCCCAACAGTGGATGCTCCGTTCATGATGGTCAGGAGCCAGAAAGTCTGCAGCGGCTCATCAATGACACTTGATGGCATTGCCTGTCCGACACGTGAGGTTTTACGGGTTCCAAAGCCTCTGACGGCTGCCCACTAAGCACTGTTAGCGACTGCATACTGTTGCGGGACGAATCTTACGCACCTCTTCAAGATTGAAGAAGACCGGGTAGAAGCCAAAGAACATGAACGCAACAGCTGCAGTGAACCAGCACCAGGCCTTGTTGCGAAATGCATCTGTGTCGAACCAAGTGCGGACTTTGAACCAGCTCTCTGGCTTGTGGAACTCATGGACTGGATTCGGTGTTGCGAAGATGAAGGAGTAAAGGCATGTTAGTGAAGTCAGAGTCGCAACGTAGCGAACTGCATTATTGAAGCCAACTGCCTCGATCAGATATCGCAGCATGGTCGGGTAGACGACACCTGCGATGCTGGCACCGCACGCAACATACCCAACAGCAAGCCCTCTTCGCTTGGGAAACCATGTAGCAGCGACTAGTGCTGGTTAGTGGGGAGAGACTTGGAGGCTTAAAATCTTGTCGGCTTACCTTGTGAGCTGGATACGAAGAACGGAGCCATACCAAAGCCTACAACGAGACCTTGAGTGGCCCAAATTGGGCCAAAGCTTGCAATAGCTTCGACGTTACTCGGGTGTACCGCCGAGAGGATGAACAGACCCAAGGGGACAAAAACAGTGCCGAAGCCTATCACTTTACGGTAGTGTCCGGCATCCAGCAGGCGCCCAACTGGATTTGAGAGGAGTAAAACCAGGAAACACTGCGAGCCTCCGATCAGGTTCAGCTCCAGCTGGTCGACTGTGCGAAGTGAGTGGCCGACGTAGTATGATGACCAGGTTCCATATGCGTTCACTAGTCCCCAGGAGTTGAACATGAGGAAGAAGCAGCCCAACAAGCAGGCGTATGCTCGCCATGTTCGGGGCCAGTCAGGCTCCTCATCATCTGACGAAGAGCGCCGGAAGTCTCGCATAGATGGAGCACCGGAGGTGGTTGATGTGGACAAAGGCAAGCTTGCCTCACTGCCCTTCCGGTCGTCTTTCTCTATTGACTGGGAAGCCATAGTGGCCATGTGTAGATGTTGTGGTGCGGGGGATGTTTTTGATAAGGAAGGCGTAACCCAAATTATCAGGGAGTGTCAGCCTGTAAGTTTCTGGGTGCTCGACACGTGGATATGTAGGAGGGGGTTGTGCTCAAACTGGTGCACGAATGACGAGACAGAATTTATGGAGAGGAATGAACAGTGGGGGAGGAGATATATGTAGGTGAATCTACAACAACACTCTTATGCATATGGGGACTGGATCCGGGGTTCAAAACTAACAGGTCGGGTTGATACAGAGTCCCGCATCCCCAGGCACGCGCGTACATCCAGTAGCCGGACTCCTATCTTGGTGACGTGGTAGTCAGATAGTCCGTGCAATGATGAATTGCAAGCCGCGGGCGTACACAAGCAACGCAAGGAGCAGAACCCAAGGAGAGCCAAGGCAGGGGGTCCACACGCACTACGGGATCCCTCGATTCTGCCAGCCCCAGAGTGATGGATATTGACGCGCTTGGACATTCGTGCTGGTAGCCAAGGCTGATGTGGGTACATGCTGTTCAGATGCGGGAGACAATGCGCAACGAGTGTCCGGTATCATCTTAGTGTTGAGTTTCCCCACGGGAAGTCATCCTAGGTTTGTGAGCGGAACAGTATCCACGTCCGTGACAGAGGCATTGCCACAGTTTCGAAAACATGCGTGACCGTGGGAGTGCCGCGGGCGGACCATGGTTAGTACATGCAAGATGTACTGTGCCATGACCGACACCGCTCATAGGCCGCAAACATTTCTTTTGTTCGTTCCACAAACTTAAACATCGTCGGGCAAACGCCACAGTGTTTGTTCATGACCAGGGAAATCAAGGAGTTCTCTGACGCTGTGATGGCGGAGCGGGCCTCTCTTGGCGATGCCAGCGGGAAGCACAACAACCAAGCCGTGGATTGGGTCGGTACCGTGCCCGTACACCCAGTGCATGTGTTCGGTTGATGCATTTGCATCACCCTGACAAACCTGTGAAATATGAAGACGTAGGGTTACTCACAAAAGTAGTTGTTCCAAAATTATGTTTGCAGAGCATTTCATAACCCTATAAAATTGTCACGGGACCCTATGCAGCTTTGGTAGTCAGGTAAAGAATCCATCTAATCTAGTGTATTAGAGGCTTGGCAGGGGACCCTTTGAATCTCTGAAACCGAGTTTCGTGGCTCAAATCAACTCTGTTGCCAGACACCTGCATACTCTGCGAAGCTCTCACAGCATTACGTGCACAGGCACGGCGTGTTCTACAAGCCAAGACAATGATGTACGTTCCGCCTTAGCCAGGCCCACCAGCACTTCACGACTAAGGACGTAGCCGTTGTTGCCGTAGTACTACCGCTGAGCCTCTAGGCAGTGTTGCAGGACAATGGCAAGTATCTGCGTGGGGATTTTGATACGCTCAGCACTGTTGGTACAGCAAAACCAAGCTAAGCCTAGGGAGCAATACTCTGGGGTGGTCAGTTGGCGGCTGAGAAGAGGCAAAGCGTCTCAGAGTCATTATGACAGGCATCAACTTGCTCAACAGTCGCGGTGTCGAATGCCAATACCAAGATGGATCAGCCGCTGGGATCCTGTTGCTTCGTTATCTTGACACAGCCTCAACCGCTGTGCTTGGCGGCTGGGGAGGATCGACAGTTGTTCCACGCTTGCGACTTCTTTTGCTGCAACACAGATAAGGTATGCAGCTGGTCGTCATCTTTATGCTGCTACATCGAAGCTATGCGATATGCGGAGCCTCATCATGATTCAAGGCGCAGCGGTGGAGGAATCTACGTCGTTGAGTCGTTGGGCTGCATGCTGTCGCAGCGGTTGACACCCCCCCCCCCCCCTTTTTTTTTTACTCGCCTGAAGATCACCAGATTCGCAGAATGACAGGTACTAGCCCTCAGAGGGCGCTGTGGAGCAGATCTCATAAGAATGGTGGTGGTAAAGAGCGCGGGGTTTGAGCACGGTTGTAAACTGAAGGGGGCTGTTTTGGTGTGAGAGGGCAGGGCGAAAAGGTCTCTGGCAGACCGACGAGTCATCGCCAAGAGGATCAGCAGTGACTTGTAGGCGTACACAAATGGGCACTCCCCCCTATCACCGACCCGAACAGGACTGCGTTTTCGAAACTGAGGCTCGGCATGGACTACGCTAGCCAAGCCCGGATCTACCCTAGATATCGCAGATCACCTTCATCCAAACCTTCCTCATGGAGTACACCGTGATCGACAGGAACTTGTGCGCGGATAAAACACCCACGGCACCCTTATCGTGGGGAGGGGGCTTTCGTGAGCTAGACCCATGCCTTTGCCACAAGCCATGCGTTTGGGCACCGCTGGACGATGTCTTGCTTACACACACATCTCATGTTCGCGAATGATAGGTGTTACCTTGGTATTCGTGTCGGCTCCCAAAAGCTGTCTCAGCCATAATGAAATACGTCAGATATGTTACACCACAGAGCATTACCAAGACTGAGGCGCAATGTGTAGCTTGAGCTGGACCAGAGTGTGGAGAGCCGAGAACGCTGACATGTCTCGTTACTCAACAGCTGTCTTCTTCACTGTTTTTCTTCCAGTTCCTGTTCTCCAAGCTTGCATCGATGTTTCCTGTCGGTGCCGTAATCGTGAGAGAATGATACTTGCTTAGCAACGCTCACCAGCCCAGTATTTTGGCGAGCAAAAGCCTGGTTGCATTGGCGGACTTGGTTATAGCGTTTATAGCTGTTACAAATTCACTGCAGCAATTCAGTTCAACTTGGCGAGTTTCTGCCGTGACTTTCAAGAGGAACTTGCCTGAGGCTCGTGTGGTGCATATCTACATCCGCATGATCAACACTTTTTCCTGCCATCCAAGACTTTATCGAAGCACACGTGGCATAGTCATATACCGTGCTACAACCAGTTCCAGGTGAGATCGTCACAAGATTGCCATGGAGGCACTGAGAGGGCGGGGGGTTGGTAGTCTTGAGCCAGCACAGTCATTGTCAATAGGCTTACTGTCAGATCGTGAATGATATTTCAAAGCGCAAGTCAATGACTACAGCCCGGCTATCGTTCTTGCAAGAAATCCGACTTTTCTGCAAGATTAGAGCTAACCACTTGTTGTGGAAACAGTCTGGACGTACTGTCCCGCTTCTTCGGTCTGATCGTGAACGGTTATTTGCAGCTTACTCCTCCTATGTTCTGTCACGCAAAGAAGACGGAGAAATACGCCAGACTGTCAGTCTTGACCAGTGAGACTGGCAGATTTGCGATTCTCGAATCTATCCTGCAATGCAGGTGTCTGTCAGTGATGTTGATCTCAATCACTGCGCAGACAACTGCGATACTGGTTCATCTACTCACTGCTCTACCCATGCCGTAACGTGCCGTAACAACTGTTCTGCTAATACAAACAGGCCGACTCTGCCCATTTGCTTCACTCTTCTACTCTGAGGCCTGAGACCTGAGGGCTGAGGGTCGAGATCCGCACCGAAACTTGGCCTCCCTTCTGATCCAAAGCGCAGCCGACGACGCTTGTCTCATCATCAAGCACTATTTCACAAACTTCTGCCAATACGCGCTGCACAAAATGCACGAGATAACAAGGAACCACTGCGCTGTTCGAATAAACAAATACGAGCGGGGAGGAGCGGACGCCACGCCACATTGTCAACCCGCAAGGAACCTCGCTTCCTCGCTCGGCATGCGTCGCCGTTAGTCACACACGCCCAGGTTATTCGGTATGCATCAGACCACTGCGATCCCACCAAGAGGCCACTGCGATATGGACGCACCCACTCTATAACAATGCTGCTCGAAACTTTCGGAACGGAAGAGAGGGTGAGATGGAGTGTAGCTGTGTGTGGAGTGCAGCTGTGTGTGTGGAGTGCAGCTGTGTGTGGAGTGCAGCTGTGTGTGGTGAAGTGCAACTATGTGAGGCGTCACCTGAGTATGAAGTTTGCTCTCAAGTAGGCCCAAAGTTAGACTTCTCCACCATAGTGTCTACTACCTACACAGGACCCACATCAAGTACCAGCAACATCTACAGAAATACAGCCCGACCAATGGCACAACCGAATAGCATGTTGTCCATAAGCACCGCCACACGTTCCCCAGGTACTTCAAGGTGTTGTGAGCGTCGTGTGCCGACTTCCGCTCGACTGATTATCGTCCGCATCCGCCCCGAAACATCACGCCACTCGTCCGCTCCGCAGAGTGTCAGGTTACTAATCAGAAGAGCAAGGCAAGGGCGGAGCGGAGCATTGTCGTGCAGTGCCGTCTCTTTTATAAAAAAGAAAAAAAAAAAAAAAAAAAAAAAAGTCGATTCCGCTCCGCAGCGGCGTGACTTGCTATGTGTGTAGCCATATCTACCGTGGATCCGCACAACAACAAAGCATTTGGGCGTATGGCTCGCTGCACACGGCGAGGTGTTGTAGCTGAAGACACTCCAAGAGAACAAACCTGTATAGAGCCGTGCGCCCAAAGCCCAAGGATACCACCACCACCATGATGTAATCAAAGCGCCCTTACAGCGCCAGAGCTGCGTCTCGCTGACTTTTTTTTTTCTCTTTTTTTACTCTCCTGCTCTGCTCTCAATCCACTGGCGATCTAGACTGCTGTTTCCACTCAGCATCCTCAGCCCCAAGTACCATGTTGCGCCGTCTGCCACACTCGCTGCATTCTAGTCTTACGAGCAACACAGCGTTTCATACTAGAATGGAGGCTCGGCCAGGGACCCCGACTTGAAGATTTGTGACAGGAAGGCACGTTGGTAACAACGACGTCATGGCATGATACCGGTCCGTTGTATAGGGCCGACGTGTCGTCAACGGCTGACATGTCGTCAACTGTGGGACGCAAAGGTCTGGGACATGACGAATAGTGACATGGTGCAGCTTGAGGCATGTAGCATCCGGACCGCTCCGCACGTGGCTGGGTACTTGCAGGACGTTCATGTGTGTGGGTGTGTATGTATGTATGTGTGTATGTGAATGTGAACATGTGAATATGAGTATGTGAATGTGAATGTGTGAATGTGGATATGTGGATATGTGAATGTGTGAATGTGGATATGTGAATGTGGATATGTGAATGTGGATATGTGAATGTGGATATGTGAATGTGTGAATGTGAATATGTGAATGTGAATGTGTGAATGTGTGTATGTGTGTGTGTATGTGTGTATGTGTATGTGTGTGTGTGTATGCGTGCGTGTACGTGATGCGCCGCCCTGCTTGACGACCGTAGCATACGCCAAGCAGTACTAGCAGTCAAATGCTAGCAGCAGAGAGCAGACAAATGGCAGACAGTCGCAGACAAGTTCAAAGACATAGACATGTGGTCATGGAGATTGCGTGCTGTTGGTTTAAAAATGCATTTGTTATCTAACACTGTGGTACGGTGGCAGGCCCCACGTACCGCAGCGGTTGTTGTATGTGATGAGTATGGATGATTCATTCAATCAAGTAGCTAGGCAAAACTACTCGTGTAGAACCCGCAAGAACGCCGTGCTCGAACCAGCCAAGGGAGCGTGAAATTAGCAGCCCTTCAGATCCCAAACTCCAAGCAAACAGCCGTCAAAAAGTCGCTGGCTGAAATACGCAAGACAAAGCAATCCGCAACGCTGACATACCCGAGGTCGACCTCGTCAAGACCATCTCTCCCAAGCCATTGATGCTTGCTAGATGCCCTTGATGGCCATGGTCCGCTCGCTGTTCAGCTTATTTGCATTCCGCTCGTGACTCTCCTTCTTGCAGTCCTCCAGGCCCTCACACTTGTGGTCCTCCAACAGCCTGTGCTTGCCGCAGAAATGCCCACTACAGAAGCCACAGTCGCCGACGATGCGCTGCGCCGCGTCTTTACAATCCTTATAGCTGCAGCGAATCTTCTTTGGGGGCATGCCGCCGCGCAGGGGCAGCGCCATGCGGAGCGTGGCGTTGGGCGCGATGGCGTAGTCGGCGAGCGTTGTGGAAGTCGAGGACAGGTGCTTGCCTGCATACACAAGGCGCAGGTCTGTTGGCTCAGGCAGGTTGGTGCGCAGGGCGAGAAGCGAACGCAGTGTGGAGATGGAAGTGCTGGCTGGTATTGACAGAGGGATTGCTAGAGAGAAAAAAAAGTCAGTACAGCACAGGAAAGGACATTTTGGTTGAGCCATTCGCTGGTTCCGAACTTCGGAACCCTGGAATCCGAGAGAGCGAGAGAGACCTACTGGAGTCACCAGACACGTTCTTGACGAAGATGTGCATCGTCTCTTCGACGTCAGAGCCAATGGAGCTGGTGCTGGAAATGCTGTCAGAGCGGCGCATCATGGTGGCGGTGCTGCTGGCTGCTGGCTGCTGCTGCTGTTTTGTTGGAGAGGAGCGTGTGTTGAGCGGTGATGCCGCTGCTGTGGCGGTCGAGGTAGAGATAACGGAGATAGCGCCGGTCACAGTTGAAAGTGGCAGGTGAGACAGGTGTCGTGTGCTCAGGAACCGTTGGTGGGAAAGAAGGCGCGGAGGTGGCTTATGTTGAAGATGAGATCGCGGTGGGCAGTGGTGGAGGTGAGAGTTAGAGTGGAGGCGCCGTGAGTGAGCAATGCAGGTGAGGTGGTGGTGAAAGGGAGATGGTTAGGACGAAGAAGGCAATAGGTGAATAGAGGTAACACTGGCTGGGGCGCTTCCTTTAAACAAAACACCTCCGGCAAAGCACGCCAGGCGATCGGATGACAAGACAATGCACTGACTGATGCATACACCGGTACTTGCAACTGGACTCGAGCCAGACTGCGTTCATGCCGCCACAGTGCGCATAAGTGAGGCAGCTGACGTGACCAACCGAGCGCTTTCTACCGCCTTCTATGCCCTCAATGGCCTCACCCATCCTCCTCAAATGCAGGAACACAGCACCATGGTGAACTACCCTATTAATTGAACTGTACTACTCTCATCCTCCTGTCCTCACTACTATACCCTTGAGACATTCTTGCATTTCCCCTAGGTGTCTCACGTCTTAAGATGCTTCATGTTGAACACCAAGCCACTATCAAATCCATCTGCGCATCGCCTACCTCGCCGAACCTGCCCTCGGTGATGCAGTGCAGGTGATACGACCTTGCACCAGATGGCATCTCGCAGCCGGCGACTGCACTTCAACGGGACTGCACCTCAGCGGGACTGCCAGAGCGCTGCATGCCAGTTGTTGTGCTATCCAGTCTCGCAGTGTACTCATGCATCTCATGCAAATGCAGCTGCACGGCAGCCGCTTAAGGCACGTAACACGTGGACGACAGCAGCTGGCACTTTCGCCACAGGCGGCTGAGGCGCTTGCTGGATTCGGCGATTGGATGAGAGGGTCCGAGTGTAGGTTTATGGTCGGTGAGTCAGGAACATCCCTGCCTGGCGATCCTTACCATGATGTTGGGGAGATTGGAATTGATGCTCTGCTGACTGAAGACGGTCATGGTTTGCGGTGGTCTGGTTGATCATGCTCGTTCCGGTGAAATTACGAATAATGTTCATCTCCCAGCAACTTGCTCGGCAGAGTACAGATCGATAGTCTATGTACTATCGGCTATCGACATCAAGCGACACTGTTGTATCACTCAACGTGCTTACCCGAATCCAGAGACCAAGGTCGATTTATATTCCCTGGGGCACCATGGTCGCACAACCCAATGGCACATAGGCGGACACAGCCATGTTTGGAAGGTGTTTGGCTATTTCAAACCTGTCAGTGTCACAGCTGTTCCAGAAACGCTCGCCATCCAAACTTCAACGGCCTTGTTTCACCCTTGGCTGGGATGTTGGAGATCCTTAAAACCTTACGGTCAACTACAGATCGATCGAGGGGATAAACAATAATAATATATGGTTTGTATATGTTTGCTGACTGCAACACCTCTATCCTACATGGCTTCTATTATGGCTTACAACATACTCTTTGGGAAGTTCTTATACGCCTGTCTTACACCCAGATCGCTCAAGATCTCCTCTGTTCCACCTAGAATCGCATCAAACTTATAGGTGCGGTGGAACTCTTCGACGTACTTGCCCATTCCGGACTGTGTCAATCCTCGCCCGCCGAAGATGTTGACTGCCTTGTCAGCGATTTCATGTGCTGAGCGTGTTGCATACGATTTCAGTAATCCAATGGGACCGCCGAGCAGCTTTGATTGTTGAGCGTAGGACATGTGCGACATCTGATAAGCGATGGACTCGAGCCACGCTTGGTTGGCTTCGACGAGAGAGATCATCTCTGCGAGTCTGCGGTGTTGTTAGCATTGGCCCTGGATAAGTGCGTGGAATGACGTGGGTCAGGGAAGGGCAGGGTGCGTGGGGTTGACTGCGCTTGGAAAACTCACTTTTGGCGAATAGCGGGTTGCTCGACCAGCTTCTTGCCAAAGACTATCCGCTGGTTGCACCACTTCAGGCACTCCTCGACGATTGTGCGCGAGTGTCGAATGACTGCGCAAGCCATCATAAACCGCTCATGGTTGAAGTTGGCCATGATCACGGCGAAGCCTTGGTGCTCCTTGCCAAGCAGGTTCTCCACAGGTACCTTGCAGTCGTTGTACTCGACAAAGGCAGTTCCAGCAGTAGTGGAGTAGCTCGTTTTGATAAGCTTGGTCTCCAGGTTCTCATCCCTCTCAACAAGAAGTACAGAGAATCCCTTCTCAGTCCTACAGCCAGTGACGAAGTAGTCGCTGAACATGCCGTTGGTGATCCACTTCTTTGTGCCCCTGACGATATAGTGCTTGCCGTCCGGGGTGAGTGTTGCAGTGGTCTTCAGTCCAGCAACGTCGGAGCCGGCAAATGCTTCCGTGATAGCCAAACACATCTTCTTCTTGCCGGTCAGAACCTCGTTGACAACTCTCGCCTTCAGCTCCGTCTCCGGCATCCACTGAAGGACAGCAGTCAAGGAAATAGTCATACCCGCCATGTTGCCATCCTGGAAACCTCTAGCGTTCGCGCGAACGCCCTCCTGCGCCTGAACAAGATCGTGCAAGTAGTCGAAATCTTCGCCCTTGACCACACCAAGCAGATTCTTGCCGTGTAGATGCTTTCCAGGGCCCAGGCGCATGGCTAGCATGTCATTCGCCGCCATCTTGTCAATCAGCTCCTGCGGAATGTATTTGCCGTTCTTCTCGCATTCTTGCGCCACGGGCCGGACCTCCTTGTCGATAAACTTTCGTACCTCTTTCTGGAACTTCCTGTGGCTCTCCTTGAAGTACGGACTCTTGAACTGTGGTCGTAGCCACAGCGGCTCTGCGTACGGCACAGGGCTGAGGTCGCCAGGCTGCGTGGTGATTACCTCTGGCTTCTCGCCCTCGATGGTGCCGATGCAAAGGTCCGAATACTTCTCGAGTACCTCTTGTCGGTGGAGGTTATAAAAAGCGGTCGTGGCATCGGTTCCGGCAACTTGTTCCAGAACGACAGAGCCACCAGGGTGAGCATCGACAAAGTCGCTCAGATCATAGACTTTGTGGTCAATGATGCACCACATGTCCTCTGGGGTGTTGTGCTTTGCGACAGCATCGCGGGTAAGAGTTTCGCCGGACATGATAGGCGGGCACAAACGGTAAGGCTCTGGGGAAACAATAAGGGTGTTGGGGAAGTGAGGACCTGATGTGCAGGATAGGAGCGGAGCGTATCTGGCTACATGTTGTAGCACCAAGGTATTTTGCCTCGGTCAGACTAGGCAGGCTAGCCCTCTCCGCACTGTTTTCCGTAATGGTGGAGTGAGTGGGTTAGGTAGACTGGGGTAGACGTGAAAATACCGAGGCATAATCACCCAACACCTGATTGGCTGGTAAGATAAGAGGCGGATTCCTAATAATGGTAGCTTCCCGCACCATTGCTTTACTCGTGCTGAACGTCATGTAACAGAACTGAACAGCCCCATAGGCATTAGGCTTATGAACATGTTATTGCACCTGCATGTGTTTTCTGTCTACGACTTCGTGATTTCTATTCTTGTGCTTCCACTCGCAAGATCAACCACGAAGCCGCCTCGTTCTTCCTGTGCGCCTGCGAGCGTGAAGTCCACGGTGGTTGAACCAGGCTGCTCCAACCACACGATGGCAGATTTGGCCTGTAACGCGATGTCTGAAACAGCGGCGACGACTCTAAGGCTCAGCTTCTGTGCACTTTCATCACACACAATCTCTCGAATCGCTCCGGCACTAATCTCGACCTTCAGCCCTAATTGAGCAACAAAAACTCGCTTCCTGACTGCATCCTTTGGCGCAACAACAATCGATGTAATAGTAGAGCGCGCCTCGTCAATATCCCCTCCAAACGCCTGGACGCCAAACTTGTTGTCTTTAACAATATAGACACACTGTCCAAGACTTGAGCCCAAAAAGCCCTGTCCATAGTCACCAGAGAATGGATCCCACTTTAACAACTCCGGGAACGAGTGGAACGCCGCAGATGCGAAGCCACCTTGATCAATGTTCGACAGCGGCGCTGTGTTGCCCGCAAATCCAACGCGAAGTGTATAGAGGTTGTCTTTGGGGTTCCACTCGTACGAGCGCAGCATGGGTAATGAATTGAGACCTGAGCCGTAATGGTGAATCTGACGCTCGATTTGCTGGATCTTAGCACCGTAGATGAAGTCCCAATAGCGCCGTGCATTGCCGTTCCAGCCCCAGTGGGCAACAGTAGGCGTATATGCTAGGATGCTATTGATCGCCTTTTGAGGTGTATTGGGGAGGTTGAAATAGTCGGTCCAGAAGTAGACGCCCTCTTGGCCGGTGCTGTCCCATGCCATTTCGCTGCCAAATGGAACGGCCTGCGTTTCCCAGAGATTTGCACGGTAGCGCATCGAGGCTTCGAGAGCTGAGGCCTCGGTTGTCATGCCTTCTCGCTTGAGGTCTTTGAGAAGCTCACCAAGCACCCATTCGCCCATGAGTCCGAAAAGAGCGTAGTCGCAGTTTGCACCCTCGTTCGACAAGCAGTGTTGAGTGGTGTTGAATGCACGACCGAGATACCATGGCCATTCGGCTCGAAGCCTCACATCAGGGTAGTTTCTGGCCGTTCGATAGAGCGACCAGTAGGTTGCAATGGGATGAATGTAATTGTACGCTCTGCGTGTCGAAAATGCTCGCTCGCGGTTCCAAGATGTCCATGAAGTCCAGTCAAATGTGTCGTCGTACGTATAGTTGATGGTGGCTGGCTCGTAGTAGAAAGCACTTGCAATAACACCAAAAGAGCCGTTCTGCTGCAGAGTGCCTACAATAGTCTCATGCACGAAATCGTCCACGGCCGCGACCTCCTCAGCGTTGGGCTGGGCAAATTGCTTCATAGCGGTGGCTAGGTACGCACCAGTTCCGGCCTCATCGCTGATACCAGCGAACCAGGCGCGGGCATCCTGTTCGACGATCTTGTTGGTTTCACGGTCGTAGGTCATGATCGAGGGTGCGCGCTGGAAGGGGTCTGAAGTTTTGTTGAAGTAGGCTGCCGTCGAAAAGAAATGGCCCATATCAGCGAGAGCTGAAGGTGCGGGTTTAGTAATCTTGTAGTGTACCGTCTGAGTCTTGCCATCCTCGTATGAGATTGTGACCCGCGCTCGTCCCCAGGCTGAAGCCACTGGGGTGAGCTTGTATGCAGATTGAGAAGATGGTAGTTTAGAAATACTAAAATCATCCCCAGCGTCGATGTTCTTGACGGGCGAGATATGGTCGAGGTACAATCGTGCTGAAGAGTCGGCTGGAACGACATAGCCTGGAATACCCACCGCAAGTGGAGAACCAGTCTTGATCACAGCATCTTCAATAGTCTGGATCTTCTCCGCTACTGAAAAGCGAAGCCCGACCGAATACACTTCCCCTGGCTGCAGAGTCTTCGATGTTGGTTCATTCCAGGGTGTACTGCTGCTCCACTCGCTCTGTGCATAGGCGAGGCTGTGGACTTGCCACTCATAGTTGCCCTCAAATGTCTGTGACTGATAGCCAAATTCACCCTGCGGCTCTCGAAGAAATCTCCAGGCCTCGAACTTGGCCGCTCCAATAGGAGTAATGGCCAAGGCCTTGCCGGTGCCTTTCAGAGGCGAGACACGCACGAAACCTGCGTCGAGACCGATATATGGGTCAGCGAGAGCGCACTTGTCTTGCGTCTCCTCCGCAGATCTTCCAGTGAAGATGTTGTTGATGCTGACAGGTAATCCAAGGCTGCCCAATTCTACTTTGTCGTTGCCATGGTTTGTGATGTTGAAACGTACAGCGAAATCACCATCGTACTGCAGCCACTCTCTAACGACCTTGACAGGGAGATCGTTTTGAAAAGTAGGCCCCAGGTTGGCGGCAGCCACAACATCCCGAGTGGTGCTGTTCAGTGAGGTAACAGGATGACGCGCACTTGCAGAATCGACACTCGTCCATGCGCCCCCGTCTGATATTCGGTATCGAAAAGTGATATCACCGAGATGATGAGCGCCGTTAAAGGCCAATTGTGCGAGTTGGTCTGAAGGAAGGAAGTCGAACTGGTCTCCTGTCGGATTCAATGAGGCAAGTGTTTGAGAGGTTTTGACTATCCTGCCCTCGAGGCTCCCAGCACTGAATGTGATGTAGCCATTACTGAGACCGATATCATCCTGGCCTTTCACGAGAACAGGAGTCAAGACTAAGAATACAAGTGCAATATTGAGTAACCCCATGATGGATGTTCGTCAACATCAAGGTGAGGAGGTGGCGTACCTGCTAATGAGCGTTTGGAGGACATTATGTCGGTCGTCTCTTATACCGAATATCCCCTGTCGACTCCAGGATTAGGATTGGAACGGGAGAACTGCCGTGCTTCGGTGGACGGATTTTCTCTCTCCCGATTTATAGTGATCGTTATAAGTATTGTAGAGATGTGGGGTAGCGATAGTCATGACGTTCAGAAGAAGCGCTCGCTCGTAACATCAGGAATAACATCAATCCTCCATGCACTATAGCTACATCGATTAGCAATATCAAGAACGCGGCGAACAAGGGGAAAAGTCTATCACAATGAACACGATTCAAATTTGGGTGTGTGAGGCATTACTTTCGGCGATTGAAGATCACTATTGTGACAGAGCAGCTGGTTTGTACTGCCCCGGCAATTGCGATTGGAAGGTTGTCAGACTATGCAATGTAGAGGTTGGGAGGAAATGCAGGGCGGCTTGCGGAACGAGGCGTAGACGCTTAGTGCGAACGGTTGTGCTTTCCAATGGGAGCACGAAGCCCCCGCTCTCTCTCCGCTACCCTTTGCCTCATGTGGCAGGTAGAATCTCTTCTAGCCCCTTGTCCTCCTAATTCAACAAAACCTTTTCTGCAGCCGCTACTGCTTTCAATGACATATCACCCTACTGCTTCTTACAGGTTAGTGCTTTTGCAAAGGCAAAAATTCTCAACAAATGCGACTCTACAAAGATGCTTCTCTCAAGCCCATAACGATACTACCTGTAAGATTCAGGAATACTGAAGAACACAATGTTGGAGTGTTTTATCTTTGGAAGCTTGGATGAAAAAAAAACCATACCATGACATTCCATTTCACCTACAACACCGTTGGTTTCTTATGAAGGCCGAATGATGCTACTTTTCAAATCAAAAGTGACGCCACTCTTCATCCCGGGACTGGTCGATTTCCTCCCATTTTAACACTACTGCTTATATCTGAGAGAGTATACATGGCATCTGGATAGTTTTGTGAGCATGGCTGATAGCGCGCTCGGAGTGATAGCCGTATACGTCAAACTCAACGTCTTATTTCTGACTCAAATCACTGCCTCAATTCTAGGAAACTGACTGTCAAGTATGTACAAGTTCGGTGGAGGCTGGGACATGATGTCTTGCATCAGGACATGCAGTGAGGAGACTTACAGAACTGACATCGTTGACGTTGATGATTTGTACCACGTAGCCTGGGGTTTGTGGGTCTTGTTCAATAACCATCATATGTCGAGTTGGAAGAAGAAATATCGTGATACCTTATCGGAAGCAGGTCTTTTAGTGAAAACTACCATTGCAACATATCTTCCTTTAGCAAGTCGAGTCTTAGAAATCAGATTGCGCATCTCGAATCAATCTACTCTGCTTGGCTTACTGCAATCTTTATATAAAGAACCTGCATTGGGATATGCAATGCTTCCGTTGGATTGTTATCCAAGATTCCTCATGTGAAGGCGTCACCAAGCGGACTGCAGGTATTTGGTCAGGCCCGTGAAAAAGAATATGAACAGAACAACCAACGATGATGCTGTGCGTGAACCACCCAAAGACACAAGCTCCAAAGCGACCCCATTTTGGCTTGTTTGTTTTGATTTGGTCTGCACTGCACAAATCTAAAGCTGTGCAATAATGGTCGTCCACCCGATGGTAGGAGAACGGGTTTGTAGTCTCAGATCAAAACCACACTCGTGCCCTCGCATTGAACCCTTCTTGCAACCTATCAGGATACTGCAGTAGTTGCAGACTTGGTTTTAGCTCCTAAGCATTTGGCAATAACTTTGAGACCACTCGGTACGCAGAATCCAAATTCTAGTCGTTAACTCGAGTGTGCTGCGGTAAGGTAGATGCGGACCTCACCTATATCAGTCCAATTGACAAGCGAGCTGCTTTCTTCTCGACTTGAGATCTATACCCGCTAATCAACAGAGATGTGCAAATGATCAGTTCTAGAGCTGTAGACCCTAGAAAAGCCACGGGTGGTTTTGAATTAAGGTGTGTTGGTGGATGGCGATCACCACGAGGTTTCAGATCATGCCCACGAGTTTCACCTTCGGACGCAGTTCAAAGCGATCAAGTTATCAATACGATACCGACCAAACCTAACTTATTTCTGTCCAAGGCCCAAGTTGGTCAAAATAACATCCTTGACAGCCCAAGGAGCCTCGACTAGTAAGGGTATCTTGCGTCTTCTGCCGGGGCAGCACTCAACAAGGGACCCTGGCTCGCATGTGCCACAGACGTAGCTCAACGCCACACCGCAGCCCCTGGAGGCAACAGTATCAAGGGTCTTGGTCTGCGAAAAACGAGACTGGCTATTTTTCGTTGGCCCCGAGAAGCATCCTCGGGAAATTTGCAGCCAAATTGAATCCAGCTTCCCAGTGAGTCGAGATCAGCTGATGACTAGATTAAACAAATGCCAGCAGAATCGGGCTTTCAGTATCATCATGTCCTCGATAGGAAGTATGTTCCGCGTTTGTGCGTCTTTCGAGTAGTCCGAACCGACTGGACTCATCGAAACACTCTACTTCGGATGAGAGGTATGAAAGGGCGTTGCATTGTACACCAATGGACGATATCCTCGTTGTGAGTTTGGGACAGATCATTGACGAGAGCTGTCAAGATGGATCTGCCCACGCAACAGTGGAAGTCTTCCTGTGCAGTGAGATCCATGCATACTTCGCCTTTCGTCAAGAAGCCTTGGAAAAGGTTCCATGGGTTTAACTCTGTACAACCGAGGACCATCACTCTTCCCCATTTCCATAAGACATGCTTGGAACAAACGTTCCTTGGCTGCTCTGGCAGCGTCCGCAGCATAGGCGTTCCTTCGTAATGCTATGTATTCAGCAATCGAATTGTAGTCGATGGCCAGGCAGAAGCTTCATCGAAGCTCCCTATCAAGCTGATGTGCAGGCTGATTCGACCTTGTGACTGGGACGTATTGCCTCGGCTTGAAAGCTGAAGATAGAGGGCTGCTTTGACACATTTCGAAGATTGTGAACAAGTCGCTGTATTGTTCCAATTTGTATAGCTGCGGAACGGTATTTGACATTTCTGTCTCTATCTCTTCTGAGCAGGCTTTTGGAGCAATTAAGATAGACGTTGCATCTCTGTGAGTGCCCAGGTTTCAGTTAAATAACCGTTCTGTATAGTAAAACGCTGTTTTTCAACAGCAACTATTGAAAGGTGCAGACCGATATACATTGGTAACGAACAGCTATGCTGTTTGCCGTGGTGTACAGGTGATAGTGGCAGGCTTCGGCGACCGCCCCACTATCTCCATCAGGGGTCAGGTTCTCCACAATCTCTCCGCTTAGCGCGTTCACTGATAAGACCAACCTCATCGACCTCGGAACGCCGACGCAGGGACGCTCCAGGCATATGCAGCACATGCACACGTTATCAGCAGCTGACTGGTCTCTCCACTGTTGATCAGCATGAGGCTCGAAACAGCCGTGTGACCAGATGCAGCGCATGCCCAGTACTGCGCCCTGAGTGGCTGTGGACCTCAGCCATTAATACATCAACACTCGCAACTCTATTGATCTTGTCCTGTCATCCCTAATTGCATATTCTCGATCGTCTCCGACCCATCGTTTACTGGACTACTACGATTACCTGTTACATTCAACCTAGACAAAACTACCTTCCTTATCGAAGAGTAGTCTGTTACTATCATCGGCGACGACGCGCGAATCAGAATCACGAACGTGAAGGCGTGAAGGAACAGCTACCGCTACGGGGAGGACCCGCCCTGCAAAGCTTGACAACGCTTGTAACATCCACCGAGACTACTGCAGCGTAACCAGGAAAAGTAGTATCAATATGCCCGTCATGCTAGACTCGGGCGAGCTGTTGGACTCGTTTATCGCCACCGTGGGCCAAGTACAAAGTGCCGCTCTGCCCTCAACTGTAGATGCGGTATCAACTGCCATGCCTTCGCTCAGAACCATTGGAAAACTTGCACTTGGGGGTGCACAGCTTGTGCTGGCACAGAGTGCGGTGAATCCATTCCAATCTTGCTCAAACCCGCAATTGAGTTGCCATAACACTACCGTGGTGGAAAACTTGTGCTGCTTCAATGCGCCTGGCGGACAGCTGCTGCAGACACAGTTCTGGGATACACATCCAGTCACTGGGCCAGTCGATAGCTGGACTTTACACGGATTATGGTACACTAACCTTTGACCTAAGCAAAGACAAATACGAAGAAAGCTGACTCATACTGAACAGGCCAGACCGCTGCGATGGCACCTACGACGCAAACTGCGACTCATCGCGCTCGTACTCTAACATCTCTGCGATCCTGAAATCCTTCGGCGCAGACGACACTCTCTCTTTCATGCAAACCTACTGGAAAGACTACAAGGGCAATGACGAATCTTTCTGGTACCACGAGTGGAGCAAGCACGGCACTTGCATCAGCACCCTCGAGCCAGAATGCTACACGGAGCACAAGCCTACCGAAGAAGTGGTCGATTACTTCAATCGCGCTGTCTCGCTGTTCAAAAGCCTGCCCTCGTACGAGTGGCTCGCAGCTGCGGGTATCACACCCAGCAGCACTACGACATACACATTCCGCGCAATCCAGGATGCGCTCGCAGCGAAGCGACCCGGCGTCGAAGTAACACTGGGCTGCAAATCCGGCGAGTTGAACGAGATCTGGTACCACTACGACGTACGCGGCTCTCTGCAGACAGGTGAATTCGTGCCAGCGAACCCCGATGGAACCAAGTCTACCTGCCCGCAGACGGGGATCAAGTATCTCCCCAAGTCAGCGAGCCAGCCTACTGCAACAAGCACTACTGTTGGCGGTCCAGCACCAACTAGCACAAGTGCACCTGGCGCGCCCTTTAGCGGAAAGGGGTACATCAACGTTGAAATCAGCGGTGCAAAGAAGGGATGTATCATCAGCAAGGGAACGTGGTATACTACGGGCACCTGTGCAACATTCACAGCTACCGAGCTTGACAACGGTTTCACACTGACAAGCTCGAAAGGAAAGTGCGGCATCGTTGGGGGCGCGTTGACTTGCGATGCAAGTGTTAGCAGTGGGACAGGATTCACCGCTGTAGATGGAAATTTGGCAGCTGGTGGAAATGCAGTGTGGAGTGCGGATAAGGCAGCGAGTGGGAGTACGCAGGTCCCAGTCTATGTTGGTGGAGACCATGCGCAGCAGTTTGCTTTGACTTGGCAGAGCGTGTAGAAGTAATGCTAAAATGCGGGTATCAAACACCCTCTAGATACAAATCGTTACCGTCAATTGCTTTCCGATCTTGCCTGCCGTGCCGAGCTTCTCCATCCTCCTTTTCTCATAAAGGCACCCGAATGCAGCTCCAGTAACGTGAAGTCCTCGACACTGCCATCTTTCCTCTTCAGCGCACCGGACTTGCTCGTGGGGGTCTTCTTGGTACCCTCTTGGGCCCTCTGCGCCACGTTACGAATAGTTGCAGTTTTCCATCTTGAATGAGGCACAGGCTTTCGTAGGGGGCTGCGAGATGCTGTGGAAGCACCTTTGATCTGCAAAACTCAATCATACTGGCATCAAAGCGTTAAGAGGTGTTCACCTTGATACCCATATCCCTGTCTGAGCCCGATAAGCTGGAAAGAATCCACGGTAGGGTCGAGGCAGTTGAAGCGGGATTTGCAATCTGTACTTTTAGCGTGCTCTTCGTCGGACTCTCGGGCGGCGTGAGGGCCATTGTCACGTTGTTGGTCTGCCCTGTTTCTGAGTGTAGCGCCCTAGCCAGCCTGGCATTTTCATGGATACCCAGATCCATCTCCTCCTGCTTAGACCAGGTCATAGTGTCTCCGAGTAGGTTGACAAGGCTGGCGTTGTCCTCGTGACTGCTGGAAGGCTCACTTCGTTGCGGTGTAATGCTTGGTGTGATTTTAATAAGAGAGCCAATACTGAAGGTGTAGACTTCATTTGGAGAGCGGTGGCTCGCAGAATCAAGCACGTTGCCATTTAGACTTGGAAACGGCGTACTTGGTCCGACGTCTGTAGTGCTTGCACGTGTGGGGGGACTATGTGCTCTGGAAAACTGAACCGCATGTTTGGTTACAACTTCCATGTGGTTCCCATCTTCATCGTCATCGGAGAACATGGGAGGCAGCGGTGTAGGAGCACGCGCTGCAGGATTGTAGCAGTCAAACTCAGAATATACTGCATACCCATCAGGTACAGCTCAATATTGTGTTGCAAGATTTCCCTACCTCCACGCTCATCAGTGAAGCCATCTGAGTCCCACTTGTACGTGCCATCGTAGAATTTGCGGGATCTCGGGGAAATTTCCAAGTCAGCCGGTAGGAGAGGCTGTGCTTTGGTGGAAGCAATCATGTGAAGCCAAGCCAATGGAACGCAGACGTGTCGCTCAAAATATCGTCGTGAGAAAGTTCTAGTGTTGCGAGAAGAGTGCAAGAGGACGGCCACACTAAGTGAAAGTGCGAAGGAAAGAGCGGTCAAACGCTCAGTGTCACATCGCTCTCACCTTTACGCGATCGCAGTATCCCAAGCTCAAGACGATGAAGTGTGTTTCCGGCAATAGAAACAGTGTTGTCGCCCCAACCTGTGCCTGTTTCGTGACATGGAGAAACAACGCAAGTGACTGGTAGTGTTGATTGAGAAGTGAGAAGTGAGAAAAAGAGAAAGAAAAAGAAAAAAGAGAAGAAGAAGGAGAAGAAGAAGAGCATCTGAACCCGAATTAAAATGTCTACGGAACTTTATTGGAAGCGCTCTATCCCTTGAGACCTATCCCTAACTGTAGAGATGACGCCTTACCTAGTCTTATGAGTACAACTAATTCGAGGTTTCAAAACACCGAGAACACCATTACTGAAAACATGGACAGCTGGCCAAAACGTTTGGCAGCGTCGACTACTTGTAACATACAAGGGATCAAGCCTGAGAACAGACAAGATGGCAACATTGCAGCATTTGAGGCAGGATTAGTGCGCTGCTTAGGTAGTAGAAAGGGTGCAAGGCAAACCAAGGTTTGAGATCTTGGCCGGTCTGCACAGAGGAAGGAATGACCGGGCGCAAGTGAGGAACAAGCACGCGGAGAAGCCGTGTCTCTGGATCCTTGGTCTGTGGGGGACCCAGACGCTGTTCTGGCAAAGCGACCACATATTGCCTGGAGTCCTCCTGCGGCATGAAGTTGCACAGCTCAGTTTTGCAGTCGAGGAGACGTCTTGGCTCAAACGGATCCGCCTGTGCCGACGGTCCCTGTTGGAATAGGTTGCTTTGCGATTGCTTCGCCCATCTTTTCTCGCGCGATCTTCTCCTGTTCCATCGCAGCACGGTCAGCCTTGGTAACACGAGGTTTGCGGACAGTTTGACCACCGCGTGAACCCGGACCACCACCCCGGCCACGACCTCTGCCTGAAGTCTCGCCTCGTATGGTGCCACCACGACCACGGCCCCTGCCGCGTCTAACTGTACCATCCGCCCTGTTTGCAGTTAGTACGGGGGAAGGGAGATTATGTGAGCGAAGCAAGTTTGTTACGTACCTCTCCACAGCTGGCTTCTCTTCGGTAACAAGCGGTCCGCTATATACAAAAAACCCATCCTTGGCCATAAGCGCTTGCTGCTCCCAGGCCAGTTCTGTATCATCGATGAAGTCATCTTCCTTGTCGTAGTCTTCTTGCTTCCTCTTACGCCGCTTCTTCCCGCCGTTCTCCGTAGCAGAAGCATTGTCATCCATACCGCCCATCTCCACATTGCTCTCGTTGTCGGACAAGTCAACTGACATGTCATCCGTGGACACACCACCCGCGGCTCGTTCCAGAGCAGCGCCAGCGGCTTTCATCTGGCGTTGACGTTCCTGGCGAGCAGCGATGCGAGGATGGAGTGCGGCAAAGCCATACCTTTTTTCTATCTCGAGAGCAACATTGATTGTCGTGTTCTGACGTCCTTTTAGGTCAAAGGTGAGATAGATGTTTGGTGCGCTTGGGGCATCTGTGGCGCCGCTAGCGCTAGACGTCACGGGCCCAAAGGGAGTGCCAGAGAGCAGACCGCTTCCAGTGGGCAATGGTGGCGGTGCATCTTTCTGACGAGCAGACTTTGTGGGTGGAGTTGGTGCATTCGAGTTTACCGGTGTGCCATTAGCTGTAGAGCCCGCCTTTGGTGCTGGTGCCGCCGCTGGCTTCGGCGCCTCAGAGTCAACTTCCATCGGTGCAGGTCCTGTCGGTGCGGCAGCATGTGGTAGAGGTTGTGGTGCAAGCTGTTGTGGCTGTTGTTGGTGTTGTGGAGGTGGAGCTGAAAAGTCCTGGGAAGGAAGGAGCGACCCCGGCCGTGTTTGGAAGCTGGCAGGAGATTGTGGAGCAGAAGTCACCGAGGCTTGCTGTGGTAGCTTTGCAGGCTGTGTAAAGAAGGAATTGCTTGCAGAAGGGGGATCGATCAGACTGGTGATGGACGGCGATGCACTCGCACGGTTGAGTGGTGGCGAGATGGGCTGTGGCGCGCTTGCAGGGGCTTGTGGTTTGTCCTCCATGATCCCACCTCGGATGGGATCATATCGTTGCCCTGAGCTGGATGGCCGTGGTGTTGATGGCGCGACATTTATATGAGAGAGGTTTGGATTGCTGTAAAGCTTGGGTTCCTGAGTACCCAGTACGCGAGCATTTTGTGAAATTGCAGCTGATTGGTCTGGTGGCTGCGGTCCTGAGACTGGTTCGCTGGGCTTTGGTTGTGGTGTGGGTGAGTTTTGAACAATTGGTTTCTCGTCTACGACCTGAACTGGCTGTGCGGCCTGCGCCTCCATAGAGGCTTTCGTCCTTCTCTTGCGTACAGGGGCGGTATTTGGATCTTTGGGCTCTGCAGGCTTACGAGGCTTCCTGGTTTTCTTCTCAGGTTCTGCAGTAGTTGGATCTTTGGGTTTTGGCTTGGGACCTGGCTTTTTGCGTGGTTGCCCAGATGCCGTCAGGCCTCGTGGTGCTGGTGATGTCGCATTTGCAGGGGTTGACGTGCTAACGCTCGCAGGTCCAACACCAACACCAGCACTCGACACTCGAACTGTAGATGTGGGCGTGCCTTCAGGCGAGTGCGGGGGCGAACTCAGACTTCCAGGCGAGGATGCATCGTTTGCATCCATAGCTGCAGAAAACCGAAAACACCCAATTCCTTCAAGACTGCCAGCTTGCGTGTCAAAAAATTTCACAATGCTAATACGAGAGTCTGCATGTAAAGACGGATATGCCGAGCGCAAGTTCAGGGTGCAGGTAGCGCGAGCGGCTGCGTGTCAATTTGATGGCTGAGTGGGCTGGCAAACTCAACACCAAACGTTGTGGATGGCGCTCGACTGCGACAGTTGTCGAGAACACTAAAGTCGATGTGCAGCCGGGTACCGGGCGGGAGAAGAACTGAAAAAGAATTTGATGCACGGAGAGGAACGCGAAGTTTCAGCTCCTGATTTCTGTTTGATGGAGACGACCACAGCAAGTGCGATATCGATGGAAAAGTAGTTGCAGCAGGCAGAAATCGTACAGGTAGAGAAAGAGAAAAGGAGAGGAAAGAGACGTCGATGTTCTCAAGTGCTGAATGGGGGCTTCAGGTATGAAGAGCGATTTGGCACATGGGCCAAAGCGCAAGGTTACGACGAGGAAAATCACTTTACGCCAGCGACTGTCTCCCCGGACTGGGTGGCCGCTGTTCAATCTGTGAATGAGACCCTGGGAGCGGGCCGCCGACGGACCTCTTGCTATGCGGTTGTCGGCATATCTAACTTGGTTGTTCGTAATCGAGGGTGCTTCGATGTATTCCAGCACAAGCTGGTTTGCTTCTTCTTTCGCGTCTGGATGAAGCTGACAATGCCATATCTACAATTCAGGCTTTACAGATCACGCTGAAACAGGAATTTAGGGTCTCTTCATTATCGAGCAACCAGGACGATCGACTTTACGGTATTCATAGACACAGTTGCCGACAGATGTTGCACTCATATCCTTTTGTCTTTGGTCACACTGCAGAACTAGGTTTTATTCTGCACCTAGCCCAACTATCGAGCATTGGAAGCCTTAGAGTGTGCGACATGCGCGTGTCTGTGGCCGACATGGCGATGAGAGGTGGTTCTGTCCCTAACGGTCGGGTTTACAGGATCCACTTATTGATCACCACACCTTACCCGAACCGGACAGGGCTATTCCTGGCCATCTGATCTTGTTACAGCTGTGTGGCGTTCGACCACAAATAGTGTGGATGAGGTACCTTTCTTCCTTTAAAAAAAATCTCGTTACTTGGTGTTCCTTATGCATTCTTTCGACACATTTAGACAAGCCACAACATGGGTTCATTTTGGTGTTGCTTGACAGCTGGCGTCCCAAGACTGGGTGAAACATGCGCTACCATTCACGCAGCGGCGAAAACCTTCGGCGACTATGGAGGGCTGGGGAAGTGAACATTTAACTTCGTAGATTGGAAACTAGATATCGTTGCAAAGCAGTCATATAGTGACCTTATGCTCAAGAACGCCGTATAACTCCGTCCTGGCCCTACAACGCCAATGGAAGCATATGCAAGAATATAGAAACAATGATACATCAACTTTTCATATGAACGAGATAAGTTGATCATGCCTTGCTCTTCTTCTTCTTCTTGCTCTCACCATCGTCGTCATCCGCTTTCCTCTTCTTGTCCTTCTTTGACTTCTTCTCAGAAACCTCCTCATCGGCTGTCTTAGACTTCTTGTCCTTCTTCTTCTCCTTCTTCTCCTTCTTCTCCTTCTTCTCCTTCTTCTCGCGACGGGCCTGCTCGGTAGCCGCTGCGGTAACACCGTCGGCCATCTCAACATCCTCAGTAGCGGTAGCGGTTGGGTCAGGAATGCCGATGTCAGTCATAACAGCATTCATAGCAGCCTGCATAACAGCAGCGTTCTTTGCTGGCGGTGCGCCTGAAGAATAGAACTCAATCCTTTCTTCAACCTGGCGCTTGAGCGCCTCACCGAACTTCGATGTTGGTGTCTCAGAAAAGTTGTCAATTCTAGAGGCGATGGAACACTTGTTGGCCAAGAAACGCGAGATTCTGCCCTTAGACTTGGCTCCAGTCTTGCCAATGAACGATGAGTGGTAGATCAGACCATATTTAGGAGTATTTCCCTTGGTCTTGAGACTGGAGGACAATTAGCAAAAGTAGGAGGAACAATGTTCGAGTATGCTTACGCTCGGAAAAGTGCCTTCTCAGCACCAAGAATCTGCACAGTAGAGGCAGGATACTTGGACAGGTTGGTGAGAGATCCAGCCTTGGAAATGAGACGCGCACCAACGACATCACCAATGAGAGCGGCCAAGTTCGGTGCGACCTGATTCATCCTGCTTCCGAGGTAGTTCGAAAGCTGTCTACGGTAGGCGGTCAGGGATGCGGTGCGCTTAGCGAAGGCCATGACAATCTCCATGTCAGCTTCAGACAGATCACGACCCATGGATGTACGGGCAGCCTTAATAATGGCAGTAGCAACAGCCTCGTCATCATCAACTACAGCCGCAAGGTCGTGAGTATCGTCATCGGTGAGACGAGACTTGTCGCCAATGGTGAGGACAACCTTGGCGTACTGGTCGTTGCTCTGAACGATCTTCGACAGCTCAGGGAAATGCCATCCGTAGTTTTCGCGAAGGCGCATGCAGAACTGGTTCAGCTGAATTGGAGTCAGCACCTGCATCTAGAAACTTTGAAACCCGCAGTACTTACATCCTTATCAACCTGATCGAGAGTGGCAATAGCCTGGATGATGTGGTTGTCCTGCTTGTTCACACTGAACTTGACCTTGGCGCGCGAGTATGCGTGACCAAGACCAAGAATAGAGCGGTCAATATCGCCGGGCTGGAGCTTCTTGATAAGCTTGCCAGAGTGCTGGCGGAGACCACGGAGGAGGTCAGAGACGACTTCAGATGTTTGAGCAGTCTCGCAAGCAAGGTTGGGGAAAGCTGCCTTGATGCTTCCAGCCAAATTACTCTCACTGATACCAAGGGTAATGGTCTTCTTTTTGCCGGCCTTGGGAAGGTTGGTCTCGAGGGTTGCGCGCAAAAAATCGGATAGGATACCCTCAGAGATATCGTTGATTTCCTGCAGCGCATCCTGAGTACCCTGGAATGGCGCAAGACCAACAAGCTCGACGGTCTTTCCGAACTTATCAAGGTCCTGCACGGCCTTCTGAACTTCGGCAAGGCGATTGCCAATGGTGTCAGGCTGCAGGATTACTTTGAAGACCTGCGCAGTGCCATTAGCAACTTTATCCAGCATGAAGCTTTGGGGTCAAGGACATACTGCATAGCCGATAGGGCTCTCGTGAAGGAGATAGTCAACCGACATCGTGATGTTCGCAGGGCTTAATTTGGTCGCGATGTGGTGACGCGAGACGTAATCCGGCGTGTGGTCGTGCGAATTGAGCTCTTCTGCAAGTGCGAGAAAAGTTCTGAATCTGAAAATGTAAGTCCGTGCGCCGTGCCGAAAATCTACCGTGCCCGCGCTTCCAAAATCTCAGAGGGGGACGCGCTCGGCCAGGCACGCGAAGCAGTACCCCACGCTGTCACTCTGCTTTCTTTCTTGTATTGTTCGATACCCTGATAGACGTCTCGCAATATGTCGGCCGCACAACTACTCAACCCAAAGGCGGAGTCGAGAGTACGCCTCTCATTGCTTGCAAACGGGAATCTAACTAACATCGACACAGAGGCGCGGGGAAGCTCTCCAGGTGAACATCTCAGCCGGTGAGGGTCTGCAGAAGGTATATAAACACATGAGGACTATGTAGTAATACCATTCTAACCGATGAGTAGGTCCTTTCATCCAACCTTGGGCCCCGCGGCACACTGAAGATGTAAGACCATTTCTGCGCTACAAAAACCATATTGCTAACGACCTCTAGGCTTGTTGATGGCGCTGGAGGAGTACGTTTTCTGATGCATTTGTTTACAAACAGGCTTTGACAATTCAATAGATCAAACTCACAAAAGACGGAAGTGTTCTGTTGAAGGAGATGGTATGTACAACCTTTCTGGCGATTCTGCAAATCTGACATCTACACAGCAAATCCAGAACCCCACCGCCGTATGTACACTTTCGAATCGCGCAACCCGCACAATCTAAGAGCGAACAGGTCATGATTGCGCGCGCAGCCACAGCACAGGACGACATCACAGGAGATGGAACTACATCAGCAGTACTGTTGATTGGAGAGCTTCTGAAACAGGCAGATCGCTACATTGCTGAGGGCCTTCATCCTCGTGTGATTACAGACGGATATGACATCGCGAAGACAGAATCGCTGAGGGTTAGTAGAATATTTCTCACGCACCGTATTATAAAGACTGACAAGATGGCAGTTCCTCGATGAGTTTAAGCTCGAGAAGGAAGTTGACCGAGAGCTTCTTCTTTCTGTTGCTCGCACATCCCTATCTACAAAGCTTGATAGCTCGCTCGCCGAACAGTTGACCCCCGATATCGTCGATGCTGTCCTGGCCATCTACCAGGCACCAGCGAAGCCGGATTTGCACATGGTGGAGATCATGACTATGCAGCATCGTACTGCAGCGGACACACAGCTGATCAGGGGCTTAGCTTTGGACCACGGTGCCAGGCATCCGGATATGCCGAAAAGGGTTGAGAATGCGTACATCCTCACCCTGAACGTCAGTCTGGAATACGAAAAGTCAGAGATCAACTCTGGTTTCTACTACTCGAGCGCAGAACAGAGGGAGAAGCTCGTTGAGAGCGAGCGTAGATTCGTCGATGACAAGCTACGGAAGATCGTAGAGTTGAAGAAGGAGGTCTGCGGTGACGACCCTAAAAAGGGCTTCGTTATTATCAACCAGAAGGGTATTGACCCTCTTAGCTTAGACGTCCTTGTCAAGAACGGCATCTTTGCACTCAGGAGAGCGAAAAGAAGGAACATGGAGCGACTCCAGCTTGTTTGCGGTGGAACGGCACAGAATAGCGTCGATGACATGACACCAGAGGTGCTTGGTTGGGCCGGCACAGTCTACGAGCACCAGCTAGGTGAGGAGAAGTACACCTTCATTGAGGACGTCAAGCAGCCAAAGTCGGTCACGCTTCTCATTAAGGGACCCAACGCACACACTATCAGCCAGATCAAGGACGCCGTGCGCGATGGTTTGAGGAGTGTCTACAACATGATTGTTGACAAGAGCGTTGTGCCTGGTGGTGGCGCATTCCAAATTGCCTGCGCTGCTCGTCTCAACAGCGAGGAGTTTAGGAAGACGGTCAAGGGCAAGGCGAAGTGGGGTGTCTCAGCCTTTGCTGACGCGCTTCTTGTTATTCCCAAGACACTGGCTGCTAACTCTGGCCACGACATTCAAGACTCTCTAGCTGCTCTGCAAGATGAGCATGCAGAAGGCAACGTTGTCGGTCTCAATCTCGCCACAGGTGAGGCCATGGATCCTACACAAGAAGGTGTCTTCGACTCATTCCGTGTACTGCGCAACTGCATAGCTTCGGCTACCGGAATTGCGTCCAACCTCTTGTTATGCGACGAGATGCTGAAGGCACGACAAATGGGCCGCGCCCCTGGTCCTGGTGATGACCAATGATGAGACTAGGTCTTCGAAATGACGTTAGAGGCGCAACACCTACAGCGAATTTGCAAGTAGGGAGAGAGTGAGCGGCCTTATTCGTTTAGCTTGCACTCCTGTGCATGCACTGTATAGCACTCAAACTCAACAAAATATAAAATTTTGTGACAAAACTCTGCTTATTGCATATTAAGGACACTTCGTTGTGATGGGCGTCTTCAACAATATGTTCTGGTAACTGTTCAGTCTGTAATGATCTATACGAACTATAAAGCGGTCTCACAGAGACAGGACGATAAGAAGCGAGAAACAAGAAGCGAGAAGCGAGAAGCACGTGCCCATCAAAGTGATTCATGCCGAAAGTGCGGGGCAAACTTCATTCAATTACTTTTACTTCCCTTGAACAGCTGGCAGTCTTCAATGTAAGTGAATGACAATAGTGGTGGGTTGGCAGGTTCGAGAGTTCGACAGGTCAATTTCGATTCTGGGCCTGTGATGCTCATTACTTGGCCTGTGCGATCCACTTGTTCAAGCATGGCCATGTCACATCAGTCGAAGGCAGTGGCGACTGCAACGCGCGACAAACGATTTTATCCGCGAACTCATATTTAGTCTTAATATATAAATATTTTATTCTAAGTGTCTATTTGTGCAGTGCGAGGATTTGTACGAACTCATTTCTTGCCTTTTACCAGAAGTGACCGCGAGTCCCGCACAACACTGCACTTACCTAATCTTTGGAAAAAACTTCATGGGTTCAACCCATACTTTTTGCAATTTTGTCCAGCATGTCATCTTACTAAGCTGGCTTTGCTCTTTACAATGCAACTGGCTAAATCTTTTTGTCATGTTTATAGATCGAGCGATACTTTTTTGAAATTTTGAGGTTTTGCCTGAGTGCAGAGACGAACAAAAGATGAAACTTGGCGCGTGCGCTCTCTCTTGTGGATTTCGCCTTCCTCGACATTAACGCCGGCACTCTCACGAATGTGGCGCCTTCATACTGAAAGGATTGTCTCGTGTCTCACGAATCGCTCTTGATAGCATACTGGGCGTTGCCGGCATGCGCGTTATCACGAGAGTTTTCGCCGCTGTTTCTCCTGCGTTTCGAACACAGGCGAATACTTACATGTTTACAGTGCACAATCCAAGTCTGTAGCACCATAAATGAGAGTATGGTAATTCATATTGGATAAGACGGAAGATGAAAGTATTGACCGTAGGCGAGTAAGACGACCCCTTTGGCATTGAGTATTACTCGTATTTGGATTGCCCCCCAAGTACAAAGATACAGCTTTCTCGTAACTCAGAGACCATACAGGCATATTTCCCTCCATCATTGAGACATGAGTTTGGGTGTAAAAGTATCGCAAGTATCTAGTGCCTCCTCCTAAAGCTTTTCCAAAGGTTTCTCTTGTCCTTATAAGAAGTGCAATGGTGCTATTGCATATCATTCCTCGTTTCAAGCTCATGTCCATCTCTATCTTAAAGTGCGTGCTCAGGTCATTGGTTTTATATGCGTAAGCATCTCTTGTTGGCAGAGGCTTGTTCTTTTTTTTTTGTTCATCAAACACATTTGATAACTGTAATCGACGGGTTTAAAGCCCAGACTTGGGTATGTGCACACGCTCCAGAGTGTACACGAAAATGGCTTGCTTCAAATGCGCAGACACATTTCATTATTAGCTGTCATACAAGTTGACCTACCACCTGCGGAAAACCAGGTATGGCGCACATCCGCGTTTCAGATGCTGTATCCCCATTTCAGACTCATGTTCTGTTTCGCCTGACACAAGCTCATTTAAGTTGCTCACCACCCTGGATTAAGTGTTCTCTCGACAAACAGTGCCTTCACCTGCTGGAATTCATGGTTGCCCTGGTGGTTCGTTATAGCAGATTAGCGATCGGGCATCCTGGACGCTTTCAGGTCATATCGATCATAGAGGGATTGGGCGCTGCATCTAGCGAAATCTACCTCCCAGGAAAAAAGTGAAGGCTTCAAGAGTCCTTCGTTCAGATCAAAGGTTGCAGTTTACTTTCACCTGCTGAAGATTGCAGTTGCCCTGGCTCCGCGCCAAGAAACAATCGCATAACAGCTGCCCGCCTCCCTCTCTTGCACTTCCCTCTCTCGTCCTACTCTTTACAGTCTCTCTTTCTGCTCTAAAGCTTCTCAACCCGGCTGAGTCCGATACACCTTCCTTCCTTAGCTACAGGCAGTCAGTCACTCATTATCATAACCCTCACTTCAACTGAATCTGCTCTACTCTTCTTCTTCACAACACGACTCCACGAACACACATTGAGCCATCTTTGCACAACAAAATTACCTTTGAGCATTCCATAACACTCGCTTCATACTTATCATGAAGTCCATCGTTATTGCGACAGTAGTCGTCGCGATCCTGGGCACTGCTAGCAGTCGTCCTCTCAGTACGTTTTGGGGATGGCAATGCATTGTAATTTGCGAAACTGACAAATTGTAGATCTCAAGCGTGACTACTATACCGAGATTGTCTACGTAACGGAGTATGTTGCCGAAGCTGTCCTCTACGTTGATCAGGATGGCGTGCCATACTCCACCTCAGTCGTGGAGCACTCCAATGTTGCCACCTCTGTAGATGTGGTTACCACATCCGATGCAGTTGTCACGGCGGATCTTTCATACTCCACCCCTGTTGTAGCTTCTTCTTCGACTGTGGCTGCTTCACTGGCTTCTTCTACGAATCTGCCTTCATTCTCCATTGTATCCCAGCCAGGTTCAGCTTCGGTTCAGATCGACCATGAATCGACTACATCCGTTGGGACCGAATCTTCGCTTACTTTACAACCTGTTTCCTCTGCTTCTACTGCACCAGATCCCACACCGGAGATCTTTTCACCTTCATCTGCCCCGCCTTTTTCGCCTACGTCAGTGCCAACTTCTTCTTCAGCAAACCCACAGGCCTCTTCCCAGGTACCGCAAGCCGACAGACAGGATGGCGACAGCCTTCCTGTCGGCGTGACGTATGATCCCTTTACCGGCTCTCAGGGCAATACACGTTGCAAGACTGAGACGGAGATTACCGATGAGTTCAGCAGAATGGGCTCTTATCAGATTGTCCGCATCTACGGTGTAGGCTGCAATATTGTTCCGCTTGCCGTGCAGAGCGCCCAGAAGAACGGGCAGATGCTTATGGGTGGTGCATATCTCAGCAACAAAGGCAATGGCGAAGACCTCAGTACCGTCATCACAACATGGAAGAACATCATCGACGAGTATGCTGGTGGTAGTTGGGACATCATGAAACTCTTCGCCGTTGAGAACGAACGCATCAATGACCATGACATGACAGACGCAGAAGTGGTCAGTGCAATCCGTCAAGGCCGCAATCAACTCCGTAGTGTTGGATACAATGGGCCTGTTGGAGCCGTTGAGACTGTGCCTGCGACCCTCGATAACCCTTCTGTCTGTCAGGAAGCTGATGTCGTAATGGTCAACTGTCACCCCTTCTTTGACGAGAACACCGCAGCTGAGGATGCGGGTTCCTTCGTCAAATCCCAGATCGAGCGAATTAAGACCACTTGTAAAACCAACCGTGTCATTGTCACTGAGACTGGCTGGCCACACCAAGGTGATACAAACGGCAAGGCTGTCCCATCACCCGAAAATCAAGCAAAGGCTCTGGCTTCCATCCGCAGCGAGTTTACCTCCGATGTCTTCATCCATAATTCTTTTGACTCCCCTTGGAAGTCAGACTGGGCCTCCTCTTTCAACGCCGAGCGTTATTGGGGTGTCATCCAGTAGAAGCCTGCACAATCTCCGGCCTCCTTTACTGGCAAACTTTTGGTGCGCGGTCAGATCTGCATACCCTCATCTCACATTATGCCCACTCGCAGCTGTGGACTGCGTAAGCGTGTGGCAGGCATTTTTGGGCCATCATGGATCACGAGGATATGCGTCATGTAATATAAATAACAGTCGAGATGACAAATGTATGAGAATTAACCCTTGATCTTGTGTATGATGCTGTGTGAGTTTCATGCATTCGGTTACCAGACACCCTCCGAGTTTACTGGCCCAGCTTCGGTATGCAGGCGTTGATGTTGCTGACCACGACAGTACCGTTATTTAGGTTACTGACAAGGATCCCTCGTCTCCACACTCGCCTGCCCTCCAGCACCGAGCCGATACGTCACGTGCGGCAATTATAAAGACATCCCTTGTTCGATGTGAAGCATGGTTCAGGCTATGCTTAACTCGACGACAGTACAACTGCGGTAGCACAGACAGGGTATTAATCAATCCAGTAGAGCAGCGGTAGCGACTCGACCAGCAAGAGATGGAGGCGGAGATGGACGACCCTCTCCTCACGCTGCGCAAGATCGTGCATACAGCCAGCAGTTTGATGTTCGATGACTAAAGGAAACAACGTCCTCGTTTTGAACTACATTGAAAGGTATTATGCAAAGAAAAAAATATACACATCTCAAATCTCTCCATATCCTTGTATTCACAGGTCTCCTACCTCTCCTGTCACATTACCACCTTACATCTCAGCATACAAAAAGTTACCATCCTGGTCCACATACTCAATCGTCTGCTTCGTAACACAGTAACCCTGCTCCTCCCATGGCAGCGTCGGGTAAGGGAAAACACCAGAGCTGGGGTACGGTGTGGTAGGGCTTTCGACGGAAGGACCCTCATCGTACTCTGAACCCTCGGGCAGCGGGATATCGATCGGGGAGGGCGTGTATGTGAACGGCTTGCCGGCGGGCTTGTTTTCTGTCGCCTTGGGCAAAGTGGTATAAGGCGCGCTAAGATCAGGCAGCTCGTCGTCGGACGCGGCAGGAGTTACTTTCGTGCACTTTGCGTAGACGTGGAAGTTGGGGATCTCATCCGGGTTCAGCTCGCCATTTACGCCAACAACCTTGTAGTACAGGTTCTCGGCTAGGTAGGGCTCGACATCATCGGGGTGCAGGGACTTGAGGGAGCCCTCAGCCTCCTTGCCCTGAAGGCAGGTGGTCAGAGGGAGCGCGCCTTCAGTCATGACAGGGTACGTAGCGTTGCCGCCACCAGCCTTCATACCGCCAAGGACGCCGTAAGCGCCGACATAGTTGGGATCCTGGGTGTAGTCGGTAGATGGGTCGTAGTCGGCCTCAGCGTTGGTGCCGTTGGTGTGGGGGGCGGTGGAGTTGGAAACCGGGTAAGGAGCGGTAGAGTTCGAGTACGGGGCAGTCGAGTTGGAACTGGGCTTGCCGATGAAGCAGTGAACGGTGTAAGAGCCGTCCATTGCGTACTTGTCAGCTACAACAGAGAGAACATGGTGGTAGTCACCCTCCTTGAGAGGACGACCAAGGTACTGGCCAGTCTCTGTAATCGTCTCGTTGTAGTCGCGCTTGGTGAGAGTCCTGACGCCTGCACCGTAAAGGCTGGTGACAGCGCGAGCGACTTGAGAGTAGGAGCGTTCGCTGGTCTCAGGGTAGTGGTATCCGAGAACACGGGTCTCCTTGACATCATTGGAAGTGAAGTAGTCACCCCTGTTGTTCTTGGTGAACGGTTTGAGGGGAGTATAGCTGTTCTTGGCCTCACCCTGGTTCCACTGAGCCATAGGGCGGTTGACGTTGCCGTTGGCGACGTAGGTGTTGGGTACGATGAGCTGGTACATGGCAAGCAGACGGTCGATGTTGGTGTGGTGGAGCCAGAAGATAGGATCAAATGAGGAGATATCAAGGTAGTACATGTGGCCACCAGACTCACCGCCAGCGGTGTTGTGAATGGCATCGTGGACGGACTCAAAGCTGTCAACACCGCTACCGCTCAAGTCAGTGCGGACACCGATCTGAGAGGTAGACGCGGCACCCCAGGGCTGCTTGCTGGAGAACAAAGCAAAGACACGGTCACGGAGAGAGACGCGCATAGAGTTGAACCGGGCGTTCATCTCATTGTTGTTGCTGCGAGTAGGGTTGGCAACGGGACGACGAAGAGTGAAGGGGTTGTTGTTCCATGGACCACCACCGATCTCACTTGGGAGAGAGCTGCCCCAGCTGTATGAGTAGAGGGGATTGGGGATAGTGACAGATCCAGAGGGCTTGGTGACAGTGACGGTCTGGTCGCGGATCAAGGTAGGAACGGTAGGACCGCTGCCAGGGTCCTGTGCCCAGTCCCAGTAGGGCATACGCAGAGTGGCGGCAGCTTGGTTCCATCGGCCTTGCTGGCTGGAGGGGAAGGTCTTGATGACCTCCTGAACGCTCTGATACCAGGCTTGCTGTGAAGGTGTTAGCTTGGGGAATGGGGAGAGAGGTGGGGGAGCTGGCGCGAAATGCCTACCTCGAATATAGCCAGGTACGGCCTATGCCAAGAGCCGAAAAGGGTATGAGAGTGAGGACAGAAACCAGCCGGGTTGACCAGAGGGGTGGGAAAGTTGTTCCAGCTGGTGAAGGGACGGCCGTGGACACCGACAACCTGGTAGTACGAGAGCCTGTCATTCTTGTCTTTTGCCATAAATCTCTCCATACCCAGAAGGTACAAGTTCCACTGGTCGGCATTCTGCTTCAACTGACGAATCTCGAGACGGGGCGCCGAGACACGGCCTGCGCTGTTACAGACGCCGTCGCTGCCAGTGCTGGTGCTGCAAACACCAGTAATGGCAGTAAAGCCACTCGACTGACGGGCAGCCAGGCTGTCAGCGATCTCGTCCATCTGCGCCTTGATGATGGCGTCTGTAGAATGACGGGCATGTTGGTGGTGGGTTCCATGTTGGAAGGCAACGGTGAACTGGAGGAAAGCGAAGAAGGCGAACAACATGGTGGTCATGTTCTGGGGTTTGCTGAAGCCTGCCATGATGTAATCAATGGACCTCTCTCAAACAATAGCCAGAAGAAGAAAGCAAGTAGAAGGTTTCAAAAGAACGTGCGAAGATGCAGATAAGGAGCAATGCGTGCCTAAAAGAGCGTAACGACGTTGGAACAAGTCCTCGGTCTGAAAGAGGGAAAAGCTGATATCCTGAATAGAAACCCCGATGTCCAGAGACAGCGAAGAATCAGAGGTTTACCGCGGACGAAGGCGGCATGCCGGCTCATATATCAAACATCCTATTTCTAGCCATGCTCGACGAGGATTAGGCTGATCCCGCATCGTGCTCAGTGCAGATGAGGCGGTGGAGATGGAGCTGGTGGCGTTGTCATATTTGTGACCGATTCGCAGTTGTGATTGGCTAGTGAGCTGTTGAAGTGGAGACTTGGCGAGGAGACCCTGTCGTTGGTCGCAGCGAAACAGCGAACGCGCTCTGATCCGCAGCTACACCCCTGACTAGTCCCAAAGCGTATATGCCCGTGCGCGCTTTACACGGCACCCAATTGCTGATGGGGAAGGCTTCAGCGCAAGCTCACGCCAGGAACGCCAGATGCTGCTGCATCGCATCCTGGAGATGAAGGCTGCCCCTCCGGTTGTGAGGGCTATGCAACAGGAGGCATCGGTATATGATGAATGAGCCTGAACGCAATCGCAGTATCGATGGCCCACTCGTTCTTGTGCGAGAGACGAACTTGGGATGAGCTTGAGACTCAGCTATCCCGCAGAACTCTCTATGCGGCTCGCAGTCTATAACCAAGAGGACACACTACAGTAGTAACATTCAGCCACCAGGCAGGAGTCAAGACACTGAATAGCATCCAGTTCGATGCAGTCGTCAGCCTCCTTTTGGCGATTACAATTGCTAGGCAGCGCTACGACCAGCCTGAAAGAGCCAGAGCCGTCAACAACCAACTCTCGGCACACTCAACTTCGCGCGCTTACCCTACAGGGTAGTGTTTAAGCCGCAATAGGCAATCGCTAGGCTCAAACAGGAAGTCAATCAAACTCCAGTCCCATTCTTTGAGTTTGCTTTACTCTTTGTTGGCAATGCTGAATAGAGCATTTGAAATGTCCTTACTTTCAGCTTGTCGTGAACATGAAGATATCTGCTTTTGAGTGAAATCTGCTCTCATTGCGCTGCAAGAGGGACAGACTGCCGCTCTCACTTCCCGTATCCACAGCCCTGCAAAATGAAAGGGTCGATCTGCATCCACCATTGCCTGCCTTCAGTGGGAGCAAGGCCAATGTTTCACTATAGTAGCCACGGCAGACTAGCTAGCCCACTGTACAGAGTAACGGAATCAGGTTGCCAGTCTCGCAATTGATTTGAGGGATGTTTCCAACCCCCACAGCTCGTAAAAAGCTTGACTGCACAAGCAATGCCAGAGCACCCGGATCTGCAGTCCTCTCAACAGCTAATCCATGGCGAGGCTATGCAGATGCAGTCGCCGCGATTTTTCGGCTCCCGAATCTCAGCCTCCAAGGTGAACGCTGCGCAATCTTGGGCTTCCTTCGAATCTGTACGTGGACAAATAGCACAGTCGCAGCTCATTATACTACGCTTGGAACGGATGGATGTATTGTGTACCAGCAGCTAGTCGTGTGCAATTTTCCAGGCTGCACGAATCGACAAGTTTCATACCAGGTAACGCCATCCCACTCTGTGATCCATGAGCGTTGTCCACAAGTGACGTTTTGTGCAAACCGTAGACACGAGCTGCGGCAATCCCAAGTATACTTAGAAACATCACGCGAGACCTGCAGATCTGTATCTCGGTGCTTTGATGACATGCACATCAATGCTTCGGTGACCGGCCGAAGCGTGTGCGTAGCTCAGCCAATGTTGAAAGAGCGAATCGAGGTTGATGCACTTGACCGTTGAGTACGAGATGGTGGCCCTAAGGCGCCGCTGCGCGTGCTCAGCGCCAAGACGTCTGCACACTGCGGCCTCAGGGTCCAACATCACTCTATCGTCAACACACCTCAGCTGCAAAGAAAGGTGATTATGGAAAAAGAAAATTTAATTGGTATTATGAGAGGGTGTAGCTTGTAAGTAGCGTTGGTATCATCGTTGCCGTCTACCCTAGTATTAGGACGCTATACATGAACAGAAGAAATATGAATGAAGATACGAAAAGAGGGGTATACAATCCATTTCAAAATACACGCGTAGAAAAGAAAACCAAATCGTCTTCCAACATCGCATGCATACATGGGTCTCTATTGGAACTGGCCTCTGATCTTCGAGTAAAGCTCAGTATCCAAGAAATTGTAGTTCGGATCCGAGAAACAGAAGGGCGCCCTGAGTAACGTCTCTGCTGTAGGGCGCTCTGTGGGATCGATAGTGAAGCAATCGTACATAAAGCTCAGCCCCTCGATGCTGATATTCCTGCTCACGTCCTCAGGAATGGGTGGCGCCTGGTTGAGCGAGCCCAACTTGTAAATAGCGCCGATTGCCTCTTCACGACTCCAAGGACGCTTGCCAGCAAACATCTCCAGGACGACACAGCCAAGAGACCAGATATCAACTTTGGCACTGTACCCCTGACCTTGAGAGCGGATTACTTCAGGCGCCATCCAGAAAACGGAGCCCTGCATCGAATTCGTGACGTCATTACCGTAGATATTGTCGCTCTTCTTTGAGATACCAAAGTCGGAGATCTTGCAGGTGCCGTCGAGATCGAGAAGGATATTGTCCGCTTTGAGATCGCGGTGCAGGATGCCTTCACGGTGGAGGTACGAAAGGCCGAGGAGAGTTTGACGCGTGAGGGAGCTGACAACCGATTCTTCAAACTTGCCGTGCTTGCGGATACAGGAGCCTACAGAGCCACCACTGATGTATTCGAGGAAAATGGAGATGCTATACTCTTTTCGCTCGCAACCCAAGTATTGTACGATGTTGGGATGGTCGAGATGCTGCATCGTGTCAATCTCCTGGTCCAGGCTCTTAACAAGTTCTTTGATCTTGTCTTTGTCGGACCCGGCCGCCTTGGCATTGACTTCAACTTGCTTGACTGCAATGAGCTCACCGGTAGTGATATTCATACCAAGGTAGACGCGGCCGAATGTGCCTTTACCGATGAGTTGACCCTTCATCCATTTGAAAGTCGGCTGGCGTTGCATCTGCGCAAGGGTGTCCTGAGGGATCGTTTCGAGCTGGATGAGTCGTGATCCTCTTGTTGGCTTGACCTGCTCGATCCTTGCGTGAAACATCTTTGTGGACTTTCTTCTGACAATATCGCCAGTGCGAAGCGTGGCGACTCGGGAGGGGCCTGAAGTAGTAGCCTGGCCAGGCATCGGCCTCTTCTCCATAGGGTGGTACTGTGACTTGACTACCTCACGAATCGACTTGGTGCGTCCAAGGGCCACGCCAGACTTTCGCATATTGCGTTGAGCGATCGATTGAAGGCCAGCCTTTCCTCGGCTCAACGTTGAATTTGTGGGTCCCGCATCCTCGAGAGAAGACATTGGCGTCAAGGTACCAGTACTGTCTTTAGAAGAGTCGCTAGGCGGGTCTGTGGACGAGTCGGTTTCCTCTTCTTCAAGCATCGGTTGGTCGAGATTGACATTGGGGAAAAGCTCATCAAGGTGATCCACAAGGGCTTCGGCAGGTGGGCGGTTAGCCCAGACATTGCTGGCAAACGAGTCACGACGATTGAAGTCGGGTTCATCGCGTGGCGAGTCGGTCCATGTTGCTGAGGGCCCAGCAGACTCTGGAGCCTTGTCGCTGGGCAACGAGTGGCGATCATCGTTTGCATTTTGTTCTTGCTGCTCTGCTACCTGGGCTAACGAGTTCTTCGATCGTGATGTTTTGAGTGTCAGGTTAGGTCGTTGTGCTCGATGACCGCTGGTATTTCTAGTAATGGAGACGGTTCTTACTGGTGCGGGTGGACTGCGTCCAGCGAGCGGGGCAGCGAAAAGGCCATCATCCGAATCGTCATCCGAATCGACAGAATCGAGGTTTGGTGCCATGGTGTGAAACGACACCCTTGCCTCTTCGAAGTCATGCGTCGGCCCATATATGGAAACCCTCGATGATTCTCTCGTAAGCGTATTTGAAGGCGCTCGAGATGCGGTAGGACTGAAGTCTGGCGAACGTGAACGTCGTTTCATGGATTGATCGACCGTTGGATGAGGAGGAGTAGGCATTGCGAGTGTGAGACTGGGCTTATCAAAGGCCACATCGTCTTGTAAAGCTTCGACATAGTCAGGAATCTTGAACGGAATGTTGCCTTTGCTCATTGTAAACTCGCCAGGGCTGCGAGGGGACCCACCTGGACTGTTCCTGCCGGACCCGGCTGCGGCTCCGAAACCGCTGTCCATCAGGACCTGCTGAGCAGGACGAACGCTGTCAGGTGAAACGTCATGCACCTCTTCTTTTGGCGGGGGTTTGGGAAGCGCTTTGTTAGCTGCTCCTACCGACCCGCCAGCAATACCTGCTCCAATGATAGCAGCTGCAATATTTGAAAGTCCGCTTGGGCCTTGAGGAATTGCTTTCCGTTTAGCTGATTCGGACTCAGTCGATTTTCGTTTAGATGAAGTGTCGTCTCCTTCCGGCCCAGAGGGGGAACGGGTTTTGCTCCTTGACAGCGAGTTAGCCTTGAGAAGGGTTGATGTGTCAGCTGGTACGGGTGGTGGCTCCCTCTTGGGCACGAGTTTCTCTTGGGCCTTCTGAGCTTCAAAAGGTTTCCTGACGTCCTCATACGGGGAAATGCGCGGCTCGTCAAAGTCAATGATTCCTTGGCTTCGGAACCCAAGATTATTGTCACCAGCTGCAGACAGCGGTTCAGAACTACTGCCCTTTAGCCTTTGCATACGATTCTTGAGGTATTCTTCCTGTTTGCGCTGGTTTTCTTTGCGGTGTTCCTCTGCAGCTATCTCAAGCATCCTGCGGCGTTGCTGCTCAGAGGCGTCATCGCCAGCAGGCCAAGATGGCTCAGTCGGTCTGGCACCCACATTCAGATGACCCGAGTTGGTATCGGCCGTCTTCTCCCCTTTCTCTGTCAGTTTGCGCAATGCTGCAGCTTGGGTCGGTACCAGTGTGGATTCTCCAGATTTCAATCCATCAGGAGACCCGGCCCGAGACATATCATCCACTTTTCCAGCTGGATGAGCCACAGAAACACCAAGACCAGTAGAAGCCGCACTTGAGCCTTCCTGTGGTATCTTGACGAAGATCTTTAGTTCTCCAAACTTGTTCCCGAACTGCGCGCGGGCCCTGAGAAGATTTGTGTCGGAAAGTGCCTCTTCATGCTCGTACTGCCCTGGTGTTGTCATGTACAGTTCTATGCCGGGCATCTGACTGAGCCCTGAGCTCAACTCCTCGCAACACATCTGTCGTAGCGCTGCAGCAGAATCTGTATTTGTGATGTCGATGAGACGATAGTTCCAGCCGTCTGGTGTGACGAATGCATATCTGCGCTCCTCCGGCATCGATATACGTGTGCGCCCAGAAAATCGACTCTCTGCATCCGCTTGCGCCGATCTTCGTGAAGGCGGACGTTCGTTCAGCGAGGTCTCGCTAGAGTTCATGGCAGATTTGCCGAATATCGATCCACTCGGGTGATGTCGATGGCTTGCTGGACTAGTTGGAGAATCCAGGCTGGCATCATCTGGAGAAGGATGGCTTTCATGCTTTTTCCTGTCCCTGCCCATGATCTTGCCAAAGAATCCCTTGTGATGCTCCTTGGCACTCGACGGCTCTGCGTTGTCGTATCGCGAAAACCCAGTTCCAGGCCGTGCAACCTCGTGGCCGTTCCTCTTGTTCTCGTTGCGACTGTCGGATCGTTCCTCCATGGCGGAGCGGCCTGTAGGCGGTCCTGACCCTGTCATTGCAAACGTGGATACGTTAGACTCGGAGCTATTGCCACGGGCGTGTGAATAGTAGCGCTGGCCGTTGGCCGCCAGACCGGAGCTGAGTTGCCCGCCGTTTGTTGCGAGTCGTGCTGATGACAGTGCTGGACTTTGCTGCGGACTTGCTTGTCTGTTCGACCCAAAGGTTGAAGGACCAAAGTCTCCTGAGACATTGGGGCTGTGTCTTCTCGTGTTGGGTTCCAGATCGCGAAGGATTTCCGTGGAAAAGGCACTACGACGATCGGTGTAGTCTGGTGGTTGGCCAAGTGTTGGCACTGTAAAGTTCCTCTGCTGTGTCGATATCCGTCTAGGAGGAGCAGAAACCGACGGCGAATGTAAAAGCGTATGTCTGTCGGGGCTATCCTCGCCATTCCCAGCTGTAGTAGGCGTTGAACCGAAGTTCGTCTGGTTCCCCAAGAACGGCGAGTGCTCAACGCCACCGTCGGTTCCAGCACTGGGCAAGGTCACCCCAGTGTCAGTACGCTGGGGCATTCGAACTGGGCCAGAGCTGCCGGTCTCCACGATCTGACGTACCAACCTTCGCAGTCTACGACCCTCGTCTCTTTCTCTGTTCTGATCCCAGCCTGTTCCACTTGCCGTTGTCTGTTTTGCGAGCTGGGGGAAGATGACTTGGTGCATCATGGCGACATTGCCCTTCGAACCATTGCCACGTCCAATATCGAGAAATCTTGAGCCCTCCAGTCCCAAAGCCCTGAACGTCTCCTGCCAATCCTTTGAGAAGCCGTTATCAGCCAACCACCGCTGCACATGCTCGGCAGACCATTGCGGTGAGGCGATGGGCGGTGACACGGGGCCATCTGGGCGATGGTAGGTGTTGTTGTGGTTCTGCATCGTCGCAACCGGCTGGACTGACTGCTCGTACGCCGGCCCTCGATCTTGCGACATGTTGACGTGGCCACGATTACCTGGTGTAGGAGGAAATGTAACAGGAGCACTTGATCCGTACTGCACGCTCTGTACGCTGTCATGAAGGTTAAGGAAGCTCGTGCCTGACATGTCAGCGTTGGAAGGGAAGCTGTCATCTCGGTAGAAACTTGGTTCTGAGTACTGTCTTGTAGCATGCTGTGGCTGTAAGGCAGGAATCCCCACTCCTGGACCAAACGACTCACCATCAGGGATGTATGTAGCTGAAGTGAGCGGCGCCTCTACCTGTTGCTGCAATGGTGGAGGGCCTGGTGGAGGAGGAAGATGCTGTTGATAGCCCTGGTATAAGCTAGGGTTGTAACCAACCTGCTGATACTGCTGCTGGCGTTGCTGTGGAGGGGCACCCCAGCCAGCAACGCCATAGCCTGCATGTGGGGGAGGAGGGATGTTCATGCCGCCCATTTGTGAGCTGGTCGATGGCCGAGGTGGTGGAGGTGGTAGGCCCATATGTTGTGCGGGTGCTGACGCAGGCTGGCGAGGGGGAGGAGGGAGTTGATACATGGCTAGGTGCTGTCCGTAGCCCTGTTGTCGTTGCGGAAGCTGCTGGTGGCCGGCAACTGTGTGCGCCCTGCTGCGTGGGCTTGAGGAGTCGGGCAGCAACTGGCTCTCTGCCACGTTCAGGCTCGAGTGCAGTGTGGAGAGGGAAGCTGGCAGAGCACGATGACCAGTGCGATCTGAGGGTGCGGTATACGAAAAGGACGTGGAGTGCTGGCGCGGCGCAATTGTCATGTGTTGATAGCCGGTGCGCTGTGAAGGAAGTCCTCACGCAGCATCACGAAATTGCGCGGCAGCCGAGTCGTCGTCGTCTGCGAGCTGTTGTCGATGTATGCTGGGCGAGGCTTTGTGCTTGGTGTACCAACAAACACTGGCAGATCTTGCCTACAATGCTTGAAAAGCTCCGTGCTCCCACGCTCCTGTCAGATTGAGGATGGGTTGCGGAGTGGGTACGAGGCTAGTGAGCGGGCTGCTGCACTTCTGTCAATCCGAAAACTGGGGTTCTGTTGCAGCAAGCGGGCGCAGTAACGGCCGCCAGTATGAGAGAATCCACGAACAGACGTTGTTCAGGCAGAGATGATAGACACTCAAGTGGGCTCTCGGCGCCTGCACGTAGAGAGGGCACTCTCGATGTTTGGCGGGCGCTTAGCCGTTGCAGACAGATGAGACAATAAGGACCGCAGCACGCCGCGTATACGAGCAGCAACAGTCGGTAGACTTCTCGGCTGCGTCAAGGGTGTCAAGAGAAACCAAAGCAGATGCGTGAAGATGCGCGAGGATGTGCGAAGATGCACAATGGTGTTGATGACTAGCACCTCAGCTGCAAGCAGTCAGATGGCCCACACAGCCGTGGACAGTGAGGTCGTGAAGGCTGCGCGTCGTATGCACCTCAACCAGTACAACACGCCTCTGAGACAGGGGAGCCGGGCTAGCTGTCAGCGCTGTCAATGCTGTCAATGGCTCCCTCTCTGCCTCGCACGCCGACTGCTATCTCACAGGGGAGCTGCCGGCCTTTCTTCAAAGTGACGTTCGTATGTGATCATGCAGCCAGATCTAGATGCGTGGTTTACCGCTATGAAGACAGACAACCATAGCCAAGCAGCATAACCAGACAGCCACGGCCAGACAGCCACAGACAGACAGCCACAGACAGACAGCCACAGACAGACAGCCACAGACAGATAACCAGACAGATAACCAGACAACTACAGCCAGACAACTGCGGTCAAACAGCATAAAAGGATGCCCCACCGTACCAATTTAAGCTCGATTCTCGGCCAGGCTGCGGTGTTTCTTCACTGCAATCACGCATTCGACCACATCAAGATCGTATGTGGTGCTCTGCGTCTCACCACTAAGTGCTCGTTACCCACCGTGCAGACCACGGCGTTATCACTGCATGCCGCTCCAGAGGAGACTGTCAGTCGATGGATGCAGCGGGCGCTTGCAACAAGCTGTCGCGCTTGAGTCTGCAGTGCTATCTTTGGAAAATGCTCAGGGTGTTTCGCTCACGCCATGAGCTGACAGATGTTCCTGGCTAAATCAGGTCGCGTTACAAGTGGTGCTCTTCCAGAACTCTGTTGAGGAAACCATGTTGGGTGGCCCCTCCGGCAGCAACCGGACGATATGGACGTCATCGCATCGTAGAACTCAACCCTTAAAGCAGTCGCAGCACCCACATCTACATGACCAGAATACTACCGTTTCTCAGCCTCAAAGCTTACACCGATCGGCTCACTCGGCACAATGACTCAAGACATGAGATCACAGAATATCAAAAACCCAATTGACGTTGCAGAGGTGAGAACAATGACACGCAAACATCTCCAGGCTAGCAGGCTCACACACAATATGTAGTACCTCTTCCGCCGGCTGAAAGAGGTCGGTGTCGACTCAATCCACGGTGTTCCAGGCGACTACAATCTTGTTGCTCTCGACTACATCCCCAAGAATGGCCTGAAATGGGTGGGCAACTGCAATGAACTCAATGCTGGTACGTGAGGACCCCTATGTGACACGAGCTTTCAGCCATCCTTCATACACAAGGACTCCACCTGTCATCATCGATGCATGATCGATCTAGGCGTCGAGAAAATACAACAACTGCATCTCTCTCTGTAAAAAAAAACATCACATTCTATTTCTGGTTATCTGGAGGCATGCACAGCAGAAGCCATTTTCAAGTTGTAGCATTCATCGTTCGATTGGCAGACCAGCCCGCTCTGTCTTGAAGAACGCCAAGCTTGGATCTGTCGTCTGCTGTAGCCAGAAGCGAGAGACAGATGCAGAACGATCGACCACCAGACACAACTAACATTGTGAATAGGTTACGCAGCTGATGGCTATGCTCGCGTGAAGGGCGTCTCCGCGCTCGTCACAACGTTTGGTGTTGGTGAGCTGTCTGCAGTCAACGCAATCGCAGGTGCCTACTCAGAATACGTCCCCATCGTTCATATCGTTGGCTACCCATCGACTCTATCACAAAGAGATGGCGCTCTTTTGCACCACACTCTTGGAAACGGAGATTTCACCGTCTTTTCTAGGATGTCAAGGGAGATTTCGTGCGCTGTCTCCATGCTGAACAACGTGCATGAGGCAGCCATTCTCATCGACAATGCCATCCGGGAATGCATTCTTCAATCAAGACCAGTATATATCTCTTTACCAACAGATATGGTCCAGAAAAAGGTAGACGGCGACAGGCTCAACACACCACTTGACTTGAACTACCCGGCGAATGAGCAAGAACGAGAAGACTATGTAGTGGATGTTGTCCTGAAGTACCTTCATGCGGCGAAAAACCCCGTCATCCTTGTTGATGCGTGTGCCATTCGACACCGGGCGCTGAAGGAGACGCACGAGCTCGTAAAGAAATCCGGCCTACCCACCTTTGTTGCACCAATGGGCAAAGGCGCGGTCGACGAAACCTTGCCTAACTTCGGAGGTGTCTACGCAGGCGATGGCAGCAATGCGGGTGTCCGCGAGCGGGTCGAGTCCTCCGACCTGGTCCTCAGCATTGGCGCGATCAAATCCGACTTCAACACCGCCGGCTTCACAATCCGGCAATCCCAGCTAAACACCATCGACTTCCACAGCTACGGCGTCAAGGTCCGTTACTCAGAGTATCCCGGCATCCGCATGAACGGCGTGCTCGCCAAAGTTACTCAGAAACTTGGACAGTTAAACATTGAAAAGGGTCCTGACCCCAACAACAACATCCCGAGCGAGGAGCTCAAGTCGCCCGAACCCACAATCACACATGCTTGGTTCTGGCCACGTCTGGGTCAATTCCTCCAGGAATCTGACATTATTCTAACAGAAACTGGTACATCCAATTTCGGCATCTGGGAGACCCGTTTCCCCGCGGGTGTCAACGCCATCAGCCAAGTACTTTGGGGTAGTATCGGCTACGCGACCGGTTCCTGTCAGGGAGCCGCTCTGGCAGCAAAAGAGAAAGGCATCAAACGCACAATCCTCTTCACTGGCGACGGGTCCTTCCAACTCACAGCTCAAGAAGTCAGTACCATGATCCGTAATAAGCTAAATCCCATCATATTCGTCATTTGCAATAAGGGATACACAATCGAGCGCCTCATCCATGGGTGGGAAGACGCGTACAACGACGTGCAGGAGTGGAAATACAAGGACCTGCCCGAGGTCTTTGGTGCACCCAAGGGGAGTGTGTTGACATACAGGGTTGAGAGCAAGCAACAGGTTGAACAACTATTCAACGATGAGGAGTTCAAGAGTGGTGAAACGCAGAAGATGAGGTTTGTGGAGCTAGTCATGCCTTGGGACGACGCGCCGGCGGCATTGAAGGGTGTTGCTGAAGCAGCAGCTAGGAAGAACGCACAGGTAGAGTAAGATGGTATAGGTTTCAGGTATGACTGCGAGAGTAAACTTCCACATAATTGAGGTATTAATTCAGGTATTTCACTGTTGGTGAGTGATCCCGTACAGCGATGTGACGCAGGCCTCAACGAATGAATTTTGTAGCAAACTGTATACGCTGACAATGAAAATTTTACAATGCAAAAAAAGCCACTGAACGATGTTTGATCAAAGGATATGTGTTAAAGATTAAAATTGTATACGAGTGTGAAAAGGGCGGTAGCTGTACGTCGCTCATAATTCATGAGTGGGGGTATCCTGTATGCAGAACGAAGAAAACGATTCACCATCCACCGTTCCTGCTGGTTTGCCAACATGTTCAAAAAAAAAAACTCCGAAGACATTCATGTACGTGCTCACACCATGTGCCTGCAATATGGTTAGTACGAATAGTCTTGGCATCTTCAAAGTGCAATAACTCACCATAGCGAACCACCACGGAAAAACCTAGCAAAGGCTTTAGTTACGACAATGCCAATGGATCACATAACAACGCACTTTTGATCTGCGTACACCTCGCCATACTGGTCGATTCCTGCCATATGCTCGTTATACCGTTGTTTGGCCTTGACCTCATCAGGGAACCATTTCTTGAGGAACACAGCGAGTTCGTTGTCTAGATTATCTTTTCACAAATCAGCACACTAGCAAGAGAAGATAATGATAGGGGGGTATAGTAAGAACCCACCAGAGTTCGCATCGAATACCGTCTTGGCGCGACAGAAGGGGCAGTTGTGCTGCTTATTGTTCTGCATCACAATCAAACAACGAATGCAGAAAACGTGCCCGCAGGACAGCTTGACAGGCCGCCACTCGATTTCACAGCACATCGGGCACGAGTAATCGTCGAGTTGTGGTATATGCGACAAGATCGTCGTATTGACCTCGGCGCACACCGCCTTGGCCAAATGCTCCGAAAATTCGGGATACTCGACTTGACGCGGAAACGTACGTTTCACCCCCAAGGCAGTGCGTTTGTCGAACTTTTTCAGGATCTTGATCATAGCGTTGTGGTTGATCTCGCCGAAGCGCAACCCTTGGAGGATCTCGCGGTTAATGTGCATGAACATGTTCAGTGCGGCCATGTTTTCTTTCTTTTTGAATTTCTCGACCAGGCCTGCACGTGCGATCTTGTTGGAAAACTCGGCGAGGCGCTGCATTGCTTTGTCACTGTCATGCGACTTGTGGTCCATTTCGGTGGTGCCGAAGAATATGCCCTCTTCAATATACATCTGGAAGACTTGGCGCCAGGCGGTGATTGTCTTTTTGTTCGAGCGTTTGTTTGCGTCTGTGAGTTTGGCGATCTGATTTCCAAGATCTGAGATCTGGCTGTGCATTCTCTTCTCTTCTCGCTCTTGGAGCTTCTCAAGACCAGCAACTTCGCTTGTGAGTTGGGTGAAGAACTCCGTGTCCGATGTGAGTGGGACTGCAACGGTGCGGTAGCCGGGCCGGGAGCCATGCACAGTATCTTCTGATCCAGCCGTCTTCTGCAACTCAGTGTCCTCGAGCACTCTCAAGTCTGACATGCCAGTCTCTATGGCCAGCATCTGGAGCTTACGCTTAGTCTCCTCATCGATGCTAGCACTGTCTACGTCGCCATTCTTCTCGTTGACGTAAAACAGCAGCTTGGGATGGAAAAGCTTCTTCGTTTTTGGTGATGTTGACTCGGTGTTGTCGCTGTTCAAGATGTATTCAAAAGGCCGGTCGCGGTCTTCATCATGATCAGCCGAGGCGTTATAGTCTTCAACATGTTTCAGCAGCTTCGACAGAGTATCGGGATCAAGGCCGACCTGCTGCAACTCGTTTGTGAGTCTGTTGATGACCTTCTTGAGCTGGCTGTAGGAAATGGCTGAGTCGACCCATTCGGGCGGGAATCCTTCGTTCCGCAGACACTGCTTAAAAACGTGGCCAAACTTCATCGTTCGTGGTAGCTGGGTAGGGCTGACGACTCAAAGGCGCGTGTACTACCACGTGGTGCGGGGATTGGTCCTGGGTCGAGCGATAGCCACCGTCAAGCTTCTGTTCAAACCTTCTACCGTTGCAGTTCGTCTAAGGCTTAAGCCAACACCCTGCGTCGATCAAACCTTGCTGGAAGTGCATAAAACGAAAACAGTAGAGAAAATGAAGTTGTCCTGAGGTACGGAAAATGCTGATGTTTTTATGATGCTCTTTTGTTGGGACTCTAACCCAGGAGTCATGTGGTGCGTAAACGAGTCTCGACGCCTGACTGCCGCTAGCCGAAGGAATCTCCAGGTCTCTGTATAACGGTGCAGCGCGGGGGATTTGCGCTTTTATGGGCAAAAGGCAAAGCACTACGTCGTCAACAATGAAAAATGCGCGACTCATTGCAGTGCTGTAGCTAGGCCTGTCTAGTGCATGTGGCTCTTTCACGCGCTGTCGACTTGTCACTGCTTGCTCTAAATTTTCGCATTTTCTGAGCCGGGCCAATCACCAAACTTGCGCAACGCCGTTCCGAACGGATCAGCCCTGTTTCCGATCTATATCGGCGACGCGCTTTCTCGTGGATCATCTTAGATACTTTTAAACGCAGCAATTCAACCGAGTGTGACCGATCACAATGGGCGCGTCGCAGTCAACTGGAGGCGGGGCGGCTGAGGGGCAAGGTGGTGGGGAGATCAAGACAAGTTACTACGAACTGCTCAGCGTGGAGAGAACAGCAACACAGGACGAGTACTGATGTCATAGCAAAGACAGACGATTGAATTTTCTAACCTGTACAGACTCAAGAAGGCATATCGTAGGAAAGCACTCGAGCTACATCCTGACCGCAACTATGGCGACGTTGAACGGACCACAGCCCTCTTTGCTGACGTCCAGCATGCATACCAGGTGCTCTCTGACGAGCAGGAACGAGCATGGTACGATGCGCACGAGGGCGATATCCTGCGTGGTGGGACGGGAGAGGGCGCCGGTCAAGATCAGTACCAGGGCAACATGAAGGTCACAACGCCAGAAGAGATCACGCGAATGATGGGCAGATTCAGGAGCAATGTGGAGTACACCGATGCGCCCAGCGGCTTCTTTGGCTTTGTACGTGAGACGTTTGAGCAGCTTGCAAAGGAAGAGGAATTCGCCGCCGACTACGAGGGCATCAATATACCAAACTACCCTTCCTTCGGCCACAAGGACGACGATTACGAGGGCGTTGTGCGCGAGTTCTACGCTGCATGGGATGGCTTTGCGACTGCGAAGAGCTTCGCATGGCTCGATGTGTACCGTCTATCGGATGCACCTGACCGCTACACACGACGACTTGCTGAGAAAGAGAATAAGAAGTACCGCGATGACGGTAGGAGGGAGTTCAATGACGCCGTCAGGACACTGGTAGCGTTTGTACGCAAGCGAGACCCTCGATACACCCCAGACACCCGTTCTGCAGAAGATAAAGCCAAGGCACAACGAGAACTTAGGAAGGCACAAGCCGCGAGAGCCAGGGCAGAGCTGAACGCTAAGCTGGAGCGCGAGGCACAAGAACTGCCTAGCTGGGCTACAGAACGGCCAGCAAGCGAATTGGAAGAGTCTGAGGAGGAGATAGAAGAAGAACACTTTGAGTGTGTGGCATGCAACAAGACATTCAAGAGCGAGCGGCAGTACGAGGCGCACGAGAAGAGCAAAAAGCATCAGAAAGCGCTGAAAGATCTGAAGAGGAAGATGGAAAAGGACAATATACATCTGAATCTGGATAGCTTTGGTGTAAGCGATGGGGCCACTGCGCCTACAGAAACCGCCGAAGAGGAAAAGGTGGTAGCATCAGAAGTAGACATAGCGGAAGATCAGGTCGAGGACATCAAGTCAAAGACAATGGCCCTGGATCTAGACGAGGCCGAAACCGATGCGGATGCAGAAAGCGAGACCGAATCCGGCAAACCCTTGGTTTCAGCCGACGATCAGCCCAGCCAAAAAAAGACCTTAGACGAGGAGGATGCTTTGGAAGACGATGATGAATACGCATCCCGCTCCGACATTGAAGCCCGCCTCGCGGGCCTCGCGCCTACATCTGCCTCCACGCCCCAGCCAGACACAGAGACACCAGATACCGAGACCACTGAAGCACAAGCACCGAAGATGGGTGCAGCAGCAAAGAAACGAGCAAAGAGGGCCGCAAAACAGGCTGACACCGAGTCGGCTGGTAGTGAGAACAAATGTATGGGATGCGACGCATCTTTCCCTTCGAAGACGAGGTTACATGATCACCTGAAAAAGAATCCCAAGCATGCAGCACTGAAGACGATAACAACTAGAGCTGGCGGGAAGAAGGAAAAGAAGAGGTGAATAGAGATATAAGCATAATACGGGTCACGATTTATGAGTTACATTGGGCAGGTGCATTAGAGATGTCGGTTGAAGAGAGCATTGCATTGTGAGCGGGACTGTACTCTAAACCAGCATAAGAACTGCCGCAAGTGTAGCCAAGAGATAATCACTTCGATTGTCTGCCTCGCATATATGCAATTGGGTGAGTGCTCCTTATACAAAAATGCAAGGCTGGTGATACTACTTCATTTTGTTCCACGTGCAGTAACAACCTCACACATATTTGCTCACTATAACAAGGTATGTAGACAAGGATTTCGGTGTAGCCAAGGATTATACTTTCATGGAGATGGATAACGATGAAGACGTTTTCCAGGCCTTCTTCGCTACGCTTGACAGCTCTTTGGTGCCCGAAAAGATCAAGACGCAGCAAAATTATCGCCTGTGGAAGGCAGGCACTGCTACATGCGGCGTTCCAATCATCAAGTGACCGATCCATGGGTTTCCTCTATTGAACACAAGCAGTTATGGGTACAAAAAAGTCGGTTTGGTGAGGCAAATTTAGAATGAGAGCTTCTTCTCCAGTCGAATTGAGATCGGGACAGGCGCCTCCAAGCAAAAAAACTCATGATTATAATTTGAGCCGGACTTGTGCCCATCTTTTCGACAATTAGTCTGAACATACAGCTGGGGCAATCAACACTTCCACTCATAGAATGCAAAGGTTCAAATGACAACCATTATGCATTCCCTTTTACACTTCACAAGATTATGGAGGTCAGCTAAGAATAGGTCGTGTTTATGGTAAGCAATCTTCCAAATTCATTTCGGCATTTGTAACTGCGAAGCCACCTGCACCATGCTGCTTATGGAAGGAGGAGCCGCATACTGTCAGCAAAACACGTAAGGCCATGATCATGCGGCTGAGTAGAAAGAAATAACACTCTGTATATAAGAAAGGGTGCTGTTATTCCTGATATGCTCTTGAAGTAGCGATTTTTCAGACCCGTTGAAGGAGTTGTTGTTCATAACATGGCGGCAAACTCGTACTACAACGCAGACATCCCAGTGGCGCACGAACAACAGCAGCATCTTCTTGCACATTCTACACCTTCAAGCAGTCAGCAGTCGAGTCCATCTTTTCCACTGAAGCCACTCCGCCTAATTGTACAGACCGATTACCACAATGACCACAGTAGCTTTGAGAAGCATGAGGAGTTCCAACATGCGCAGAAACAAGATGCGGTATGATTTTCTGATTTAATCGTAAACCTACCATAGCTGACAGATATAGCGCCTCAAAGCACGCATTCGCCGTTTCCGGGTCATATCTCGTGTTCTGAGCTTTCTGATCTCAATCGGCGTTCTAGTGCCCATCACCATGACACTCGTAAAGTTCCTACATACCCAGAACATCTACCGTGATGTTACCCATTCAGATGGCACAACAACATCCCGCACTGCTTGGGCCAAAGATTCAAAAGTCTGGCCCACATACTCTTACTTTGGTATCGCAGTCGTTTCCGTCATGCTTAACTTCACTACTATCTTTAGCTACAAGTTCGGTGTCAGCAAAGCAAACACCGCTTCTTACATCACTTCGACTTTCAGCTGGACCATCATGATTGGAAATCTGGTCGTTTGGAGTATCGCTGCAGGAATGTATCGAAATGAGAAAAACAAAGGTGGCAAGAGTAACGATCTTTGGGGTTGGACGTGCAGCTCCGGCGCGAGACTGATCCAGAAAGAATTTGCTAAAGAGATTGACTTCAATCGGTTCTGTAATATACAGAGTACGAGTTGGTATGTGGGTTTAGCACAGGTTGGAGCAAGTTTGCTGACGGTGGTTATTTATGTCATGGTAGTCATGAGACGAGGATATAAGAGGCAGACACAGAGATTGTCAATGCCCCCGCAGTGATCATTGAAGATATAGTTGTAGGCTGTCAGCTACTTTGAGAGGCCCCGCTAAGTGACATTGCTATGGTTAACCTTTAATTCTGTAGAATACCTTAGGTGGTATGCTGAAGGTATCACGACTTGAGAAAAAGCCGATTGACAGCTGTCGCAGGCCAAGCGCTGCCAAACGCAAACCTTATTAGTCAGCTCGCAATTTGACGGTACGGATAAGAATCCAGCTGATGTGCTACATACAATAATACATCTCTTTCCTCATCTCCTCCACATTCGTGACACACTCGTCCAGTCATGCAAAGGATAAGGCAATTACGATGTTTAGAGAAACAATGACTTCATGAACTAAATTACAGTGTACACTATGTACGTGGCACGTTCTATCTGCGCTCCTCCATTAATTAAGAATTTAACACTTCTGGCCCATACTTAGATTCCACAGAAATTCGAATGAACCATCTCCTATAAGGAGATTTTCAACATGCGTAATTTGGCTAAATTGCAATCCAGAGCTGCCGCTTCAGGCAACAGGTTTTACTGCTCCTTCAGCTTTTTTTTTACGCCCATTTCAACTGGCAGGACAGCAGCATTGAAGGCTGCCATGGTGAGGCCATACTTCGATCGGACACGCGGCTCCCAATTCTCCGCAAATCGCTCCTCAGTCAGCATAGGTCTGAGGTCTTCAACCTTACCGCCAAAGATTGTCAACATCGTCGATGAGCTGTGGAACGTGTCAGTAGTCTAGGTTCTTCAATCATGCGGGTAAAATACAGACTTACTTTGCACTTCCAAAAATATTATGAAACGTGCTCTCCGAATAGTTCGGGTTCTCCGCTCTCGCCTCGCTCCTCCTTTTCGCCAATGCTTTACTCAAATCCTCCTTCGTCAACAATACCTCTCCATTTTCACCCTTCCCTGTGGCAGCACCTAGCAGTTCATCGACGAGCTGTAAGTCCGGCTTCCCTTGATCAGGCACTTGCGCAGCATCCCTCCTCGTCAGACTTGCATCATGCTCGATAGCATTGTGCTTGCTCAGCTCTTCCAGATCGAATTTGTCCGACCAGTACGAGCGGTCGAGGAAGTCAGCAGAAAACTTGGGTACAAAAAAACAGAACGATGGTGCAAAGTTGAATGTCTGCCGTACTGCAGTGTTCAGGTCGCGGAAGGAGATGTTTTTGCCGTCATGAGGGAGGATGCCATGGTTCGCCCTGGAAGCGTCAGTACTCCAAGTCGCTCAGAGTTAGTTGGCAGGCATATCGGGAGGCGCACATCGCATTCAGCATGGGGCATGCTGATCGTGAGTCGCTTTCACATGGGGGTAAGTATTCGGGCCATTTCCCTGCATGGCCGGGAAGGCCCGCGGCAATGACTTCATTGCGATGGTGAGCTGGCAGTACGAGGTTGGCTAGAAAGAGACCAAAATCCCATGTCATGACGGATAGGTCCACGACGGGCTTTGTGAGCTTCCGCATGAAACCCATGATTTTCAATATTGCTAGAGGATGATGTGGACGTCAGTTAGGAGAAGTGGAAGATGATTCCCTGCCGCCTTTAAAGCAGAAATGCTCTAAAAAAAAGCGCAAATGCAGGCGCACAAAGCCAATGTTGTAGTTCCTGCAGACCAGTACACTTTATGCTACCTCTTGTACCAGTTCGCGGCGCTGATCGACACACTTTCAGCACTCAACGTGGTAGTGCTATGGGTCGGAGATGATCGGCAAGCGATCATTGGATGGCCACACTTCTTGCATGCACCATCTCCACTCGAGACTAACGATAATTTGAGTATTTCGCAATTTGTGGAGCTTTGGAGATGCAGTGCTACTGTCGATGCAGTCTGCTAAGAAAGGCATTCTTCTCATTGGCTTACATCAATAATACGTGTGGGCTGAATTGCTCTAGTAAATGAAGGCACTGCTTGTAATTCTTCATGGTGGCAGGCCTGAAGGGATGAGGCATATGCTTCAAGATATCAAGCGCAGGTGTATCTGTCTGTTTCCTCAGTTGTCTGTCACCATAGGGCTCGATAAGCTTCTGGCGACCGCGCTTCATCTGTCTTGTGTTGTTCACCGTGACTTTTGCTTGACAGCAAAGCGCGAGATAGCGTCTCAACCTTTCGAATGCGCACGCTTGACTGCGCTGACCCGATAATATTCTCGTTCATGTTCTACGCCTGATTAGGCTGTCAGGGCCGCAACAATCCCCCTCTTTCCGGGTGTTTTGGCAAGATACCAAGCGAACCAGACGGATCCAGAGTACAATACCCAAAATCCAGTACAACAAGTGGTCACTACAGGCCTGTTGTCAAGTCATCGCGCATCCTGCAACAGAATCGCAGATGCAATAACGCTCAGGACATGCCCTTCGGTGGAAAGCTCGACACCCTCTTAAATCCCTCCTTCGAAATTCTTGCAAACTTCAGCGTAGCAAGACCAGTCCACTTGCCATCCCATTGCTTCAGTTTCAGTAGATTGCTCTCGTCTTCTAGGTCTGGAACCCAAAATCCAGAGGCATACTCGTTCTGCTCTGTGGCCCGAGCTTGCTCGAGGAGGGTTTGACGAGTGCTGGGTGGTCTCCCTGCGCGGCGCTCTGCTTTCAATTTGGCAAGCTCCTCATCATCACGACCTAAATAGTCCTCAATCATGGCTTGTTGTTCCTTGACACTGAGTGGTACAGTGTGCTCTGCTGTATAGGACTGAAATGATTTCACTCTCATCACTATATGCCATGATCAGCAACTGAAAAGCCTTATAGCGATACTTGCACCTACGGTAGTGTCGATTCTCTTTTTCTCTCAGTTTTGTAAGGCGGTTGAGCTTGTCATCTCGAGCACTTGCACGCTGCAGGCGACGAGTGTCCCGACTGCCCTCGTGCAGGTTAGGGTTTTTACCCTTCTTCTTGGCAATCGCCTTGTGTACTTTGCTCAGACGATCGCTGACCATATTGAGTGAAATTTGTGTTGATGTTGTCTGTCTGCTCTTGCATGAACTTTTCTGAAAATCAATCGGCAGTCGGGGTTAAGGAAGGCGCTAGCGAGCGGTCGCTAAGCCAAACTCTCACTAGCGCAAGCGCGCTGAGTGGAACCCTTTCACGACGCGATGATTGCTCCGCAGCATCGAGAACGTTGCTTGTTACAGGCCGTAAGGCTACGCTCACCAAAGTCGTTCCTCTATACTAATTCAGGGTACTTTCGACATATTGGATGCGTACTGCAAGACCGCAATGTTCTCATAACGGTAACACAAGAGCCTTCGTTTGGGCTTGACGCGTGAGGGGCAAATCATCAAAGATGGGTATCTCAGGTATGCATATCTCGAAAGTACTTTTTGTATTTAAGCTAATATCAAATAGGGCTGCTGCCGCTGCTCAAATCAATTCAAAGGCCATGCAACCTCAAGGATTTTGCTGGCCAGACTATTGGTGTGGATGCCTATGGTTGGCTACATCGAGGCACAGCTGCCTGTGCCATTGATCTGGCTCTGAACAAGCCAACTACCAAGTACGACTATGCAATATTATAATACGATGGTTGGCTTACCGCAACTCAGATATATCGACTTTTGCATGAACCGTGTTCGAATGCTTATCCACTTCGGCATTACACCTTACATTATCTTCGACGGAGACAACCTACCCAGCAAGGCTGGCACCGAGAAGGATCGAAGAGAAAGGAGGAAAGAAGGCAAGCGACTGGGACTAGAGCTCCTGAGCGTCGGAAAAACGTCACAAGCGCAATTGGAACTGCAGAAAGCTGTCGATGTCACACCAGATATGGCGCGAGCATTCATCGAGGAGCTAAAGGCTGGCAACGTTCAATACCTCGTTGCTCCATACGAGGCAGACTCGCAGATGGTGTACTTGGAGCGCAAGGGCATCATTGATGGCATTCTTTCTGAGGACTCTGATCTTCTGGTCTTTGGTGCTAAGCGCCTTATCACGAAACTGGATAAGTATGGAGACTGTGTTGAAATCAACCGCAACCATTTTACAGCCTGTAGAGAGATTAGTTTAGTAGGTTGGTCAGACGCTGACTTTAGACGGATGGCTATACTCAGTGGGTGTGACTATCTGCCTGGTATTGGCGGACTTGGCTTGAAGACCGCTTACCGCATGCTTCGAAAGCACAAGACTGTGGATCGTTTGGTTAAGGCAGCACAATTCGATGGCAAGCTCAAAGTGCCCACTGGGTTTATGGCAGATTTTGACCAAGCAGAGAAGACCTTCCTCTACCAGTGGGTCTTCTGTCCCATAGAGAAGCGACTTGTCAATTTGACACCGCTTTCAGACGAAGTCGACATTGCAGACATGCCCTACTTAGGTGAGGAAGTAGCTGCACATCTTGCCGTTGGCGTGGCAAATGGCGATCTGTATCCACGCACGAAGCTACCCATCACAATTGCAAGGAAAGCTACACAGAACAGCAAGGCATTTGAGGCTTCGCGACGAGCCTCAACAAACGCGCAAACACCGGATTCAAAGGGAACTAAGCCTATTGATTCTTTCTTCAAACCCAGACGTACACCACTGGCCGAGCTCGATCCAAATATCTTCACACCATCGCCAAGCCAGCAAGCTTTGTTGGAACAACAAAGGAATAACAGTGGGTGGGCAGCGGTTCCTGCTCCCGGATCGCAATCGTTACATCGACCGTCTCTTCTTAACACGGCCCCGCAGCCTGCTCGACGGATTATCTCTGATCCTACGGGTCGTAGGCGATCCGCCCCACACCCGTCTAAGAGGCAGCGGCTATGCTCTGAATTCGTACCAAGTACTCCCTCTGCAGGCGGAGAGGGTGTTGTACGAAGCCAGTTCTTTGCCCCGACTATGCCTGAGCCAAGTCCCTCCCTTCGCCCAGCGAAAAACACAAGACGCAAGTCGGACAATGGTTTCGAGCTCTATTCCGACGATTCAATAGGGCAGGCTATGGCAGAGGCAGCGGATCTCGAAGAGTCAGCATCTCAGCCCAAGAAGAAACTCAGGATCTTCAGTGATACACAGAGCGATTCACAATCATCGGCTACCACAAGGACCTCTACGGTCGAGTCACAGGACTCTGAAGTTTTGACACCAGCCACATCCTTTGGAACCCCGGAACCGGAGACTCTTTTCAGTGTCGCGATCTCCTCACAGATGAAGGAGTTGCGGTCCAGGTTCACCTACAAGGGACCTGAGTCACGTTTCACGAGCCCAACAAAGACGGTAATGACGAAGACAGCGCCAACAAAGAATGAATTATGTGAACATGATAAGGAAGTATTTACGCCTTCGGCATTGCCTCTGGAACAATCCAGTGGATTGGCGCAGGATGGCAAGGTGGAGGTCATCATACGACGTACCCCACCTCTCGTGAGCTCGGAAGCTGAGCTCGAGGACTCTGTATGGGCAGCCTTGGACTCCGAGATCGTCGTTCCCGCATCCTCTCCCCCGGCCAGTCCTGCAAAAAGACGACATTCTTTACTGAAAGGCAGTGAAGATCTGCTTGTATATGATAGTGACGGTGAAGGCGTCTGCTCGCCACGCAAACCTATGTTTAACCTAAACCGGTTTGCGTTTACTGGGTAGTTTTTTTTTTAGGTTTGGTCCGTGTGTCCCGAGCACAAATTGAAGGCAGTGAGTTACGGTTTGATGGTAATGATATTTCGATATTGTATCCTTGGAGAAAACTATTTGGTTATAGCGTGGTATAGCATAGCACAGCGGGTGGCAAATATTCTAGCTCAGTACACATACATCCTTCAGTTTCAAATGGGGAGTATCCTTTCACTTCTTGATTCTCAGTTCTGCTGCTGGTTTCGTGGGCTTTATCATGTTGTCCCACAATGCCAACTCTGATGACCCAGCACGAGCATGATGGCATCGTAGTTGAGTACTGGTTCACAATACATTTCCCTGTTGAGAAGGTATTCATACCAATCAACACTGGGACAGATTGTGGTATCACTTTTTGTCTTAACATTCCCTGTAAAAATGCTAGCTTCACATGCACTACACATAGTCGGTCTTACGTTTTCTAACCCCACGCCTTTTCGCTTCTACCAGACAAACATATCTACACACCTGCACTGCAGTCACGCTGACTCGTGCTCCTTGTTGATGTGTAATTCTTCGCGATGCTAATCCTTCAAGAAGTTAAGAAAGCTGCATGCTTGGTCACCGCTGATACGGAGGGAAAAAAGAGAATGAACAAAACGAACACTGACTGTCAGAATGAAGATAAGATCCAGGGTAGGGCGGTGTGGGATGAGTCTGTGAGCGAAGGCCGACTTTAAGAACAGTAAAACATACTTTTGAATCAGTATCAACATGCTGCTTTGCATAGATAGTATTATTCAGCTTCAGCTCTGTACCCCACTTTCCTACTTCGCACAGCACCGACTACAAGAGGGGTAGCTCCAAACATGCAATCATTCGGTCAGCCTGATTCCTGCTCGCCTTTGTAATCCTCAGTCTTCATACACGATCATAGAATTGGTATACTGCACGCTCGTCCAGTCACCAAGTTTCAACTCAGCAATAGCAATGTCTGTGCCTGTGACGGAAATCGCCTACATACCCATTAAACCTTCTATCAACCTGGAAACAGGCGAAGGTAAACGCATTTGGGATGCAACATTGAAGACAATCGCCAGGCAGGCAGGCTTCAAACAGCTACTATGGGGTGTCCAGATCGAACGTCCAGGAATTACACAGATGGTCATTGGTAAGCCTTCCTCTCCTCCATAAACACTTGTATAGTATTGATGTGCGGACCACAGACTGGGAATCTCTTAATGCACACAAAGCTTTCATCGCTTCTTCTGGCTATGAGTCTTTCCTCGACCGTCTGGCACCTATCTTGGATGGCTCACCTCATCTTTTCCACGTTAAACTGCCTGTCTCATCCCATGAATTAGGCTCTCTGTCCTTCGATGCCCCGGTTACAGAATGCATTTCTTTGTACTTCTCTCCCTCGATAGCAGAAGCGTCTTACAACAGCAGCTTCGCCACCTTCATTGCCGAGGTCGCGAAAGCTTCGAACTCTGAGGTCACGGGATTGATCGGTGGATGGGGCGTTGAGATGCACCGGCCTGCTGAAGACGAGGGTGATAAGAAGTTCTTTGGTGCATTTGTCGGATGGCCAAGTGTGGAGAGCCATATGGAATTTCGAAAGAAAGAGGGTTTCCCAGGGATTGTCGGGCATCTCAAGGAAGGGACGGAGAAGGTGAAAGTGCACCATGTTGCCTTCAAGAGATTTGAGGCGTAGGCATTTAGCTCGCAGCGCGGAATGAGTAAATCTGTATGTGTTTTCAAATCGAGTCAGATCGCTGTTGTCAAACCCATGTTCATGTTTGCTGCATTGCGACTGTGGTAGAGATAGAGATAGAGCTAACTTCCCGTGTAAGTCCTAGACTAGGAGATGCTTGCTGAATTTCGTAGGAGTGCTTCATATCTTTAGCAGTCAGTCAAATTCCCAACTGTGAGTAGGGAAGCAGAGAGATGTGAGTGTCGTTCTGACAAGCCCAGGCTCGAATGAGGCATGTCTTCTAGGAACGGTCTTCGAAGGAAAGATCCGACAATAGCGGCCGTTGCTTCCATGGCAGATAGGCATGTATCCGTGCCGCTGTGGAAATGAATACAGAAATCCTCACAAACCCACCCCAGTGCGTTGTACTCGAGAAGTGATCCAGACTTGTTCAAGAACGGGGAGCAAGGACTCAACGGTTAACGATGGATTTCTCAAGCCGGAAATAGACGAACAAGTCTACTACGCCTGCCAACTTTAGGGAAAACCCATTCAAGTGGAAGTGCTAACAGTAAGATCGAGTGTGGCTGACAAAGATGATTACTAGGCCACCCGGTTTCAAGAAAAGTTCGGACCGCAGATGTCTTGGCACCCCTCTCCCCCACCAAAATGCTTATACAACGATGATTTTTGAGACATTTTGAACCAGTATTAAAGGTGGATTGTCTGTATAGCTATATGCGTAATTCTGTGGTGTTTTAAAGTTACCAGCCAGTCATTTTACCATCCATCTCCCAGCAATCTTGAAGCCTCTGAGGCATAGAATCTACCTGATCATTGATAAACTTCTGGGTAACCTCCCCCCACCCTTATATAGCTAGCTCTCGTGTTTCAAACTCATCCCAGTGAGGAAATCTCTGGAGAAACTGCTTTGGAGGTCTCCAGCAATGTTCAATAGGTGCGAGATCTGGAGACTGAGGACAGTTAAAGTAATTTTTAAGCCATTCTGCTTTTTCCAAGTCTGAACAATATTACTCTTCTTTGATGCCCCTCCGCCATGTCCTGAATCGTTGTCTTCTCCAAGAACAAAGTCATCACCTCTAAGAAGCCAAGGCTTAACAATAGGTTCAAGGATCTGGTCACGATATACTTCAAGGGACATCTTCCCATTCTTACTCTTGGTAGTATGGAAGTTGAGGTCTGACTTGAAGTTATATCCAATAGCAGCCCATGAGTGCTGCCTCTCATTCTCCTTCTCTTGACTTCTGTCCAGAGTATGCTGTATGCAGTCTGAGCAGAGTCTCTCTCCTAGTTCTCTTATAATTCGGCACTTTCCCTCAGGTCCAATACTCCAGTGTACTTCGTCAGAGAATCTTACTCTTCTCCAGCCTTCTTTAATAGGATATTTTTCCTTCATAACTCCTGACCAGTCTTTCCTCTTGTCTGCAAGCTTCTGAGACACCCATCCCTTACGACATGCAAGGCACTTATGATAGTCCATTGAACCTATAGCTTTTTGGAGAGTATAGCCACAGCAATCTAGGTCAAACTCCTCGCATATCTGATTCCAGGTCATAGTCCTTGCAGACCACCCAAGCTCTTGGAGAAAGCGATCAACTTGGTCTAGTTTCTTAGGTGAAAGAATAGGAGGTCTTCCTCTCTCCTCTCTGACCAGGGGATTGTTGTGATGTCTGCGATCAAAGGCTCTTACAATATCTTCAACTCCTTCATCTGCCTCCTTCTATTGAGCAAGTGTCTCATAGCCTCGTTGTTTAGACACATTATAGAAGCGGAGTAGGTCATTCTTGAAGTATGGTACCCCAATATGGTTCAGGTACTCAGCAGCTCCCTTTATGCGAGCTTTTGTTGGTGTTTGAATGTCAGGGATACGACTCCGAGGCATGAGAAAGAAAATTCAAACAAAAATTATCTAAATTGAATATGTGGTTGTTGAGATAATTGAGGTTGAAGTTGAGTACTTCATCAGGTTGATGGGGTGCGGGGTTGCCGAAGGCATCCGCGGTCCGAACTTTTCTTGAAACCGGGTGTAGGCGTACAGGCGGCGTCAATGCTCTAGGTTGTGTGCAGCTCGTTCCCCCGCGACTAAAATCTAAGCGCGGGGGATCCTTGCACAGCAACAATCCTACTGGCACAGTCTCAAATCCGCTCAACCTCTCCAATTCTAGTATATCTACCGACGACACCAAGCTGCATTGCGCAAATTCAATACTCGTCAATGCCAACGCGTCCTCAGGCTGTTTCTTAGTGTCACTACAGCCACACTCTTCCGCCTCGGTCCATAACGGACGAATGTCAAGCTTCCACATCGCCGAGGCATCCGCGACGTGACGTATGCATGGAGGCCCTGCGATGTTGGTATGTGCGGAGAACTTCAAGGCGTATCCATACTTCGGTGTATACTGACTAAAGCTATATTTCCTGATGGGCTTAGAGCATTCGTTGGTGCGGATGATGATGATGGCTGACGGATAGTGGGCCGCGGGCTGACGAATGGATCATATATGAAGGTGCGACTTGTACCTGGTGGGTGGGTTGTACCTTGACGCGCCGCTTGTGACGACTGCATGCTATAAACCTCAGAATCCGTCCTGACTAAAGAGCTTGCAACTCCTTGCGAAGGTCAAACGGGAAAGCTTCTGGTAACGACCAGACCGTCGACATGTTGAAGCTCATCAGTGCAGCAGCCCTTCTGGGCGCGGCCTTTGCACAGAACTCATCGTCTCTGCCAATTGTGGATCTGGGATATGAGATCTACCAGGCCGCAAGTTTCAACGTATGTTCTAGATTGGTTGGTACAAGATGAAGTGCTCACATACGTAGAACACTGGTGGATTCTATAACTTCTCGAACATCAGATATGCTGCACCACCGGTTGGTGATCTGAGGTTTGCTCCTCCTCAGGCACCTGCTGAGAATAGGTCTTCAATCAACACTGGTAGCATCTCGAGGTGCGGCTTAAGAACAAGCTACTACTGTATGGTGGACTGATAAATGCAGGATATGTCCTCAGGCCAGCCCAGCATGGTCTGCTCAAGCTTCCCAGTTCCTCACCAGCCTCATACTCCGTACCTCATACAACACCAGCATCAACTATATACCGCCGGGCGCCAACTCGAGCAGCCCAGTTCCAGCAGCAGACCCTCGCGAGAATGAGGATTGTCTTTTCTTGGACGTCTATGTGCCAGAGGATGTTCTGGCAAAGGCAGGAAAAGGCTACGGAGCCCCAGTCTTAGTCTGGATATACGGAGGAGGCTACACTGGTATGTATAACTATGCCTTCACCAACGCGACAGAAATGTTGACTGGCTCATAGGCGGTAACAAGAACTACAACCCTGCCGGCCTCATAGCTGCCTCTGGAAACTCTACAAATGGCGATGTTATCTACGTTTCCTTGAATTACCGCCTTGGTGCACTCGGATGGCAGGCCGGCCCCTCATTCCAAGCTGAAGGAGGAACAGCTAATCTCGGCTTATATGATCAGCGCTTCGCTCTAGAGTGGGTTCAACAGTACATCCATCTGTTTGGAGGTGACAAGAACCGCGTCACAGTCTTTGGCGAATCAGCTGGTGGGGGCTCCATTATGGTATGTATGACCTAATGTGTCGTTGAGGCTAAGTGAAATAACTCAGATTATAGCACCAAATCACTGCCTACGGAGGGTTGAAGGGCAAGGCGCCTTTCCAGCAGGCTGTCCCCCAAAGCCCCGGGTGGCAACCTGTACAGTCCAATGTTCAGTCCGAGGATACTTACCGCAAGTTCTTGACCCTCACAAACACTACATCGCTCGCTGAGCTCCGAGCTCTTCCATCCGAGGTCGTCATGCGTGCCAACGCACAGCAGGTTGCCTACGATACCGCCTGGGGTCAGTATGCATATGGGCCTACTGTTGATGGAAATTTCGTTCCTCTCCAGCCGGGACAACTCCTTGCTCAGGGACGGTTCGATAAGGACGTGAACATTATGGTCGGCCACAATGCAAATGAGGGACCTCTCTTCACCGCTCCCTTCATCCAAACAGACGCTGCACTTCGCAGGCAACTGAACACGGCATACCCACATATGCCCAACTCTTCAGTGGACTACATTACCAATGTTCTTTACCCTCCGGTATTCGATGGCTCGTACCCATACACTAGCCAGTATCAACGAGCCACTCTCATCATTAGTGAAGGCATCTTCACTTGCAACACCTACTACCTGTCCAAGGCCTACAACAACGAGGTCTACTCATACCTGTTCGCCGTTCCACCCGCTTTCCACGGCTTCGACGTAGGATATACGTATTTCACTGGAGGTGCTGCCAGTCCCATACCTACAGGCGTAACAAACCGAACGGTCGCCATCGCACTACAGGAGTTCATCGCAAGTTTTGCAGAGGAGGGTGCACCTGAGGCTCCGGGAATCCCTAAGTTCGACATGTACGGAGAAAACGCGAGCGTGCTGAGACTCAACGTCACTGGCATTGATAAGATCCGTGATTCAAATGCCAATGCCCGCTGTGACTGGTGGCAGTTGGCTTTGATTTCGTAGACGATTTACGGTTCTTAGATGGCGCACTACACAAACACTGGATTGAGATGATTTTATATGATTAATGTAATGAGTGCATGAATTTAACATGACTTCTTTGGCATGTGTGAACATCTGAAAGACATGAAATCGCGATCCAGAGCTGTCCCGTTTTGTCCAAGCTCTACTGGCCTAACCACATGTGGAGCTACGCAATGCATCATCCCTACGTCATACCAGCTTATAGCTGCAGCACCTGGACAGCTCTTGTGCCTTTATAAACCTTCTGCCACGCTTCTGCAAAACCGCATCATCCAGTACTTTCAATTGCAATTGACATCGACTCGATCAGTTTCACATCTCCTATAACCACTCCACATCATGTTCCGCTCTCAGATCGCTCGCCAGGCTCGCCTGTTCTCTACTACCCCCATTGCTCGCAAGAGCCCTGTCGAGACTATCAAGGATGCCGCCAAGGCTGTTGATAGAACAATTTCCGGTGCTGCCGTAAAAGGCATTGAGAAGGGTGGTAAGTAGTCGTGTTCCAACAGGTATCTGTGCAGCACCCACCTTGTCAACATGATGAAATCTACGCCCAGATACCTATCCAATAGCAAGCATGTCACTGACATTCCCCACAGAACAAGTCGCTGAGGCGGTCAAGGAGGCCACCCCTAACACCACGAGTGAGGCTAAGGGCCAGGCGAATGAGGCTCTCGGCCAGGCAAAAGGCAAGGCTGCTGAGCTGAAGGGCGAGGCTAGCAAGAAGGCTGGCGAGGTTCAGGGTGAGGTCAAGAAGAACCTGTAGAGGGACTGTGTCACCTGAGTATGGATGAGAGGAAATGGTGCGAGCGATCTTTTATACCTTGGGCTCGATGTCTTTATGGAACATCACCCCTGTACGACTAGCTACTACTGCTACTGCATTACGAATTTAAACAGTTTCTCACCTTCAAATACGTTATGAGTGTTTACAATGAAGGCTTTTTGATGTATAATTAGCCGTGCTGTTATCACGATGTCAATGCTGGAGAGTCAGCGGCGAATGAAGATCGTATCAAGATGGGAACATGTCTTCTTCAGGACCGACTGCGAAAAACAGACGATTATAAAGATTTATAAATCTGAATGGTTGCACCAGCTTCTAGTATTGGTATCTGTCAGCTACCAGAAGGCCTCGTTAGATCACTGCCATTCGTAGCTACGTAGGTTTGTAAATTCTTCGAGCTACTTGCACTGCCCCGAGTACCTTAGAACGCCAAGTTTCTCTGCCCCATGGCCCCAAGGGTATGTCCTGTAACATTTTATCATGCTTCCAAACACCCATAATGCAGGTGACTGCGTCAATTCTATCACATCTGCGAGCTAGTGGCCATTCGCGGTTTTCAAGAGACATGCCTGTAAGTGCCTTGGCCAGGGCTAACCTCAGATCTCGCTACAACACTAATAGCGAGATCCTAGATTCAAACATCTAACGAACTGATCATGTAGGAAACAATATACGCTTCGGCATTAAGCACCTCTGCCTCACTGACAAGCACAACTTTGCTGTCATCGAAAGCGAACCAATCGTTCCCTTCCCGTGAGTAGCTGACGTAATGTCCGGCATCAATTTTGCCTTTGTGCACGATTACAGATGAGAGCTCGTATGTGAGGTTGTTAGATGGCGTGTTCGTATTGTAGTTCGTGTTGTGTGCGCCTGTGGTTTTAGCGGCTTTAGCGTGCTCTTTTTGGAGTGTAGTGTACGGGTAGAGGTCTAGTTTCATGGGGAAGTTGACTTTGGTTTCAATTTTTGAGGATTGTGCCTTTGAGTGCTCGAATCGCTGGAACCCGTAAGTAATGCTGTTTTGAAAGGGGAAAGATGACTACCTTAAGATGTATTGATAAAACTGGGGGTAGCCGCTTGATACTTAGCTGCTTAATGGCGTTCTGTGGACTATCACAGTTTCGACATGTGTATTGAGCTGATTCCAGCTTCTCTTTAGCAGTAAAGCGCTCAAGACAGTCTCGCAGATCCAATGCAGCATCATCACCATTATTGGCATTTAGCTTACGCTTCTTGCCTTGATTACGGATATCCAGGCTAAGGTCCATATAGGGATCGAGAGCGGTTGTGACGTTGTGGCACTTGTCGCACGTAACGGTGCTTGAAAGCTTCCCATAGAACGTTCGGTGGACCACACATTTGCAGTCATCTGAATCTGCCGTACCGCCGTTTGTTAAGTGTAGTGTGTTAAGGAAGAATTGCATGTACTCATGAGCATCCTGCTGTTGATAACCTGCAAGCGCCTATTTGATTTAGATCAGTGTTATGCCATGTCACAACCAAATGGCATGCATACCTCGCCTGCCAGCCAGCTTCCCATAAGCATGCTGACCGCACCATACCCTTCAGTCTTCTCAGCCGAATGGAACTCAACGATCATCTCATCCAGTGCACAGCTTACGCACGACTCTCTCTCACAGTCGGCGGTTTTGTGTCCCTCAGACAGAAAGAAGTTCCGTATGAAGGGGTTGTGTATGATGGTCTGCAATATAACGCTCATGAAACACGTCTGTCCCATGTTGTAGAGCCCACGTAGGCCCGTCGCTCGGCAGGGTAGAAACGTAGAGTTTGTGACTATGAGCTTATCGTCGTCGGCCGTCAAGGTGTCGTCATATTTTCTTTTTTTGCCTGCAATCTGTTAGTAAAGTAACTATAATCAATATTCCGAGTATTGTCTCCCTGACCTTTGAGCAGCCTCCTCATCTCCAGCTCAGGGTCGTAGATGAAGTCCTGACAATTCCCACAGTACACATTCCCACCCCGTGACTCCACCGCTATGCATCGTCAGCCAAGGTCGAGGAATTGCGTATTCTTTTGCAGCCTACAGAAGCAATGATTCTTTGAATCAAAATGCTGGTCTCGCTGATCATCAGTCATAATATTGGGACACTGAAGGCAAAGGTATAATGGGCGCAGGGAAACGACAGGCTGGCTACTCGAGTCGAGGTAAGTCTGTGCTATTATACTCGGTTTCTCATGTATGAGCTGGAGGATCGACCGATAGTGCAGGAGAGTTTGTTTTCTGGCATTTTCGAACATCTCGCCCATATGTTCTGTACGTCGATCTTAGCGGGACCTCTGTGCAAGCGTCACATCACCTACCACAGCCACATACAATGTGTGCCATTTGACTGCTGGGCACAATATTGCCTTTCGCATTCTTGATCACTTTGGCTGAGGCCAGCGCGGCCGCCTTCGAGCCAGCTGCTGCGTCCATGATGTTGGATGTAGTATGGAGAAGAGGGTGGATGCGTATTCACATGACGGAGAAGCAGTACAAATGGGGGAATAGATCAACCGCAAAAAGTTGTATGGTAGCTCTACCACGGCTGGCACCAGTCGTGCTTCGAGGGTGAGCTTACGCAGTGATAACCTGGGCATCCTAGGAGAGGTGGACCTGCATGAAGCCAATGAAGGCGAGCCGTTAGCGGATCTGCGCCCCACAGCTTTAGATCGCGTTTGAGCGCGCCTGTTACAGGGCCCAGAGCTGCTTGCTCAACAGTCTTGACACATTGATTTTAGCTTTTTTTCTTCTTCTGAATTCCAAGTAGCTGGTGTTGAGAAGTGCGAAACAGGGAAATTTGCTTAAGTGTGACTGGATAATTCATTCAAAACAATATATTTTTAAATATTTTCCTTTTCATTATGAAAAAGCACAATGACAGCGTGCCAGAGTGGTTAATGGGTATGACTCGAACGAGTTCATCAACTAGATATCATATGGCTTCGGCCGCGCAGGTTCGAATCCTGCCGCTGTCGCTTTCTTTTTGCATTTTGCTCCACATGTAAGCCTCTAAAGTCGAACTTAGGCTAATTAAACCTTTTAAACTTTTTACGTGTCAGAACGGATTTGCACAGATGTGAAAAGTGGCAAATGTAGTATTATGACAGTACACCCCGCGTGTCAAACCCCGAACTATGGGAATCGATCCTAAATTCTGCACTGTACTATGATGGGAACAAATTTTCACAAGCTTTACACATCTCGGCCTTCTGACTCACTCGCAAGAAGTACATAGAAACCATGATTCTTAGTCGTCTCATACTGCTCCAACTCAGTTTAATGTTGTAGTTTTCACACCCCTCTCCAGCAATGTTTTTCTCAACCCATGGGCGATTGTCCTCCTTCGCCTGGCCTTTTCTCGTAAGCCTTCGATGCTATCGTCAACAAGGTCGCTCAGCATCGCAAGCTCATTGCCCGCCGACGGGCTGCCCTGAGGAGTGTAGAACAAACCATAGCCCTTGTTCGGTGTAGTATCGCCAACCTCCGGAGTCAGCGCCCTCCGATTTAGTTCTGTAAGGCTCATCTTCCCCTTCTGGGTTGGTGGCGTAACAAAAGGTGTGTCTGCAATACTTTTGCGCTGGTCAGTACTGCGAGGGCGACGCGGTGTTGTTGCTCCATTGGCAATGGGCGCTCGAGACGATGACGAGGAAGGGCGTGATAAATCTTGGAGCCCGAAGCGCCGCATCTGGGATTCCAGAAGCGCAATGTCGTTGTTACGGCGCTCGGCCAGACTAGTCATCTTGATGATTGTCTTCTTTACGGCGTCCATGCTCGGCACCGCGCTTGTATTGCCACTAGAGGCCTTATGCGAGGCGATACGGGAGCGGAGAAGGATAGCGGCTTCTTCAGCCTGGCTCAGTAGCATCAAGAGCTTTGCATAGTCAGTACGAAGAGCCTTTTGAGTCTCAGAGAATTCTTGAGACAATGGTGCTTTGCGTGACAATGCGACTTTTTCGGGATCCTTGCGATTGATAAGTTGGCGGCGGATATCGTTGAGGCGTGTTTGAAGTTTGGCTTCTTCACGGAAGAGGCGTGAGAGTTGGGTGAGCTTCTCAAGGACGTCTTGAATGCGACCGGCATCTAAATCTTGAGACAACTGATCTTCGAGGGCTTTCAGAGCGTCAATCTCGCTCAAAACAAATTGTTCAAACCATGCCCCCTCTTTGCCATCGACTTCGACATCCTCCAGTGTCTGTCGATCGACCTTGTGGTCTGGTTGCGGTTGCTTGTGGTACTGTGTAAAAGATTTGATAGACCGGGCGTTCCAGCCAAGCGCATCTACCATGCCATTGATGTCTTTATAGATCGCTTCGATCTGAGCGGCATGACCGGTCTTTTCGGAGGTGCCTGCGTACTTCTGGTGCGCGACAAAATCGTCAAGTATTCGACTAGGCTCGATTTCTTGCGCCAGTTGTGCACGAATACGCTCGTCTTCCTGATCTTCCAGGTCAGATACCTGTGGCCGCGGTGTTGGAGGTTTTGACTGCTGAAACGATGCGCTTAGAGAGCTTCCATGCGCTGAGGGCTCTCTCCGTGTTATAGGCCGATGACTAGATGCTAGTGAAGATCGCACAGGGCTGGGAGAACGGAGATTTGCGAGCGCTCGAGGAGGAGGGAGATTTGGTGCTGCAGATGTAGCCGGCTGAGCTGGCTGAGCCGGCTTGCTCTGTTGACCAAGCGAGAATGTCGCCTTTTGTGGTTGCTGTCCAAAGAGTGGTTGAGTGCTACTTGATTGAGAAGTTGGCTTAGCACCAAACAACGAAGGCTGCGTAGTAGGCGGCTTTGCACTAAACCAAGAAGACTGTGATGTGTTCTCTGACTTGGCCACTGGGGGCGTGGGCACAGACGCAAATTGTTGTTTCGGCTTGTTTTCGCGATCCGGTTGCTGCAGGACATACTTCCCAAGCGTTGTTGGTGGTGTCTGATCTTCTGCCTCCTCCTCATCTTCCTCTGCCTCCTCCTCCTCCTCCTCATCATCATCTTCCTCCTCTTCCTCCTCCTCATCCTCCTCATCTCTCCTTTCCTCTTCGTCATCATCTTCTTCGTTACCTTCCTCTTCTTCGTCAGAGAAGTCTTCATCATCATCCAAAGGTGTTGCCTCGGGCGAGGAACTGGGTACTTCAACCTTGATACCCGGACTGCCAGCTAGTGGAGGAAGATCATCGTCTGCAGATTTCGATGGTTTCTTGGGGAGAAAATCCGGTGGTAAAGGATCGTCCACAGGCTTCGACTTTGGCTTTGATGTAATAAAGTCGGGCGGGAGAGGGTCATCGACTGGTTCAGACTTTTTCTTCGCAGTCATAAAATCTGGAGGCAGCGGCGCATCATCCTGGGTCTCCTTCGCTGGCGGTGGTGCTTTTGGCGTTGTGCCCGGGAAGTATGAGGTCGTTTTTGGAGGCGAGAGTGGTGTGGTCGACTCATTGTCTCCTGGTGTAGCAGGGGGATGCAGACCCGACTTGGGTAGCATTGAAGAGAAGTCACTTCCGAAGAAACCGCCAGAAGCGGGAGCTGCAGGTTTTGCAGGATCATCCTTCGCCGATCCATCGCTTGTGAAAGTAGTTCCAAGCTTGAATCCGCCAGCAAGACCATTAAGACCCGACGCTGGCTGAGGTGTGGGCGTGGCCTCATCGCGCTTTCGTTGTGTGTCGGTGCTGCTATCTGTGGATGCGAACGACGAGTTCGTAGTCTTCTGGCCAAAAATTGAGCTTGACTGCTGCACTGGCGTATTTGACCACGAAGGCAGTGTAGATCCAGTGCCCGAGCCCACTGTAACTGTAGATCCAAAGCTGGGTTCAGCTTTTAAACCAAATGCAGAGGGAGTTGTATTTGATGTACCACCGAATATAGACTTCTGCTGCGTAAGACCCCCAAACCCCGATTGGCCTCCGCTGGTGCTGCCAAAGCTCGAGAAACCAGACCCTGTTCCAGGAGCTGCTTGTCCAAACTTGGCGAAACCAGAGGAACCACCTCCGGAAGCGAATGGGTTGTTTACTGGTGCCTGAGTAGCCTGTGACGATGATGAGCCCCATGGTGACCCTGCTTTGCCAAGTCCCCCGGCCATGCCAAAGCCAGACCCACCGGGAGCGCCTATTGAAGAAGGAGCACCGAAAGTTGGTTTTGACGACTGTGCAAACGCTGGTGCTGTTGAACCCGTTGTGGCATCAAGAGATGGCTTTGATGACAATGTAAATGCGGGTGTTGTAGATCCAGCTGCAGGTTGACCGAATGGGCTGGAAGAACCCAGTGTGGAAGGGGCGCCGAAGGCAGACTTGGCCGGCTGGCCGAATGGTGTAGCACTTGCTGGCTGTGGGGGTTGTCCAAAAGTTGCGGCTGGAGTGGTAGAGCCGAATGCCGGTTTACCGAAAGAGGCAGCTGGAGTCGCAGATCCAAACCCAGTAGTTCCAAACTTGGGACCAGAAGGTGTAGAGGGAGCTCCAAATGCCACTGGTGCAGGCTTGCCAAAAATGCTGCTTGTGCCACCCGGCGTGGGGATCTTCGAAGGTGATGCAGCTTTCGATGCGGCAGCTGGTGTTTCTGATGTCGAAGTTGAGTTGCTCGGGATGACCAGGCCAGGATAGCGCTTGCCTTCAACGATAGACCGGTTCCAGACTATCCAATATGCCGATAGTATCCCTTGGTGAGTGAGGAACATATACACAGGCAAAGGATGAGGAGCTTCGGCGATCTCTTCATTTGTAGAGATAGGGCGTAGAAGCTTTTCAGTAACCGACAGGTCCAATGCCTCTCCAATTAAGACACTATCACCCTCCTCGCCGAAGACTCTTCGTGGAACTGACGCTCCTTGTCCCTCATTGAGATCGGTTAGAGTGTACTCATTAATTGGCTGACCTCTTGAAAGCTCTTTACTTGCAGAGGTGACCATAACTATCGTATCCGAATGCGAATTGGTCAAGATAAGCAAGTCGTCCAAATCCGGCTCCCAGTTGCGCAGCCGCGTGACAGACAGCCGAGGAGGAAATGCACGAGTTGGAATCTGCCATGCAGGAAGAATCGGCTCTTCTGGTGTTGGATGGAAAGAGAAGGAAGTCCAGCCCTTATTGCTCCTGACGTAGTGATATCTACCCTCCTCTGGCTCTCCTGTATCGATCGCGGATTGTTTAGGGAAATGCACGATGAAAAACTCATCGTTGGCGAGCCAGACAAGTCCAGAATCTGCTGTTGTCAGTTTAATTCCTTTACCAGTTCCGAGCCATCAACCTACATGTAAAGCCCTCGTTGATGCCAGGCGGGCGTGGGATAGTGGCCTTCTGTGTGCCGTCGTTCAGGTATAAAGCTCCAGTGCCATCCTTCAGGCCAACTGCTAAGGCCTTGCCCTTGGTGCTCCATGCTGCACATACAACCCCCTCTTCCCTGATGCTGTGAGAAGCTCCCTTGACAACGTCTATTAGGCAGAGTTTTCCATCATCCAGCACCGCCGCAAAGACGTGTTCCATTTCTTGTGTAGGATTGGGCAATAGCGACCGGACAGCGACTCTGTCAGTAGAGATCTCGTTCCCGGGGCTGAAGTCCTGCTTAAGAAGCTGTGAAGGGTCGAACACAGCAAGTCCTCCCTCCTCCTCAGCCGATGTAACCAGGAAGTCTCCCCCGGCAGAGAAGGTGACATGACGAAGCTTAGATACAGGCATTGTCACGTCGGGCGCAAACTCGGAGATGACATCCCACTCTCCAGCCTCTTTTTCGAACGCCTTCCTAATCTTTTGTGTGGACGCTATAATGAGCGTGTCAGGACCGGCAGCCGCAAGTAAACCTTGTTTTGCTGCGATTGAGAGAAGAGTCACATTGGCAGGCGGTACATCATCGGTCGGCCATGGGTTGGGAAGAATCTTGAGCTTCTTGGGTCCTTCAGCGCCCTGGCTGAGCGCCTTCAAAGACAATTCCTATACAAAAGTTAGCCACACGCCTCTCCAAATTTTGAATAGTTCGCCTGCATACTTCAGTTAGGATAGCTGGAACATCTGCACCGACATTGGCAGCTGGCCCAGAACTGCCGCTTTGACTGAAAGCAAAACTCATGCTGGCGCGCAGATACTCCGGTCTAAGCTCACGCGAGGTCTGTCTACGAGCGAGCTTAGGTGAAGGATCATGCGAGCTGGTCCGCGCGAGCACTGGCGACGATCGAGCAGAAAGTGAGTGTGAGGGAGAGTGTCGCGGTGGACTCGGGCGGAAAAGATCCAAGCTCTTTTTGAGTGAGGTGGGTGAATCCGCAGAAAGGGATGTCCTTAGTAGACGATTGGGTGTCAAGCGTGATGGTGTCGGTGTGGAGCCTGTGACCGGCGAATGCGCGTGTCCTTCACTGTCTTGAACCTCGCGTGCTTTGTTTTCCTTTTCTATCGCCGCGAGAGTGGCAGGACCGGGCACGATGAATCTAGGCGGGGGAGCCAGGGCGGAAGCCTAGCAAACGCGTGTGCCTCTAGTAAAAGGCACCAAAATTATAGTGCTTCAAAGCTTATTATGCAACTGCTGTTACTATCATACTGATGGAAATCTAGTGAACATGGATAGCTAGCTTGATGCCAAGTAAAAGTGGATCCCACCTCCCGCCGCGTTGACGCTCTTGCCTACAGCATCACCACCCCAGACATTGTCATAGCCGCCATCGACTTCACCACGATCAGACTCCTGAAGCTGCATATACCTCCCAACTACCGAAATACATAAAGAAATCTTACATATCATCGTACACCGCCACCATGGCTGGCTTCGACTTCTCCAACCACAACCGCAATGCTGCTCTCCACGCCCAGGGTGTGCCACTACCTAAGGCAACAAGCACAGGAACGACGATTGTTGGCGCTCTATTCGATGGCGGCGTGGTGATTGCAGCAGACACACGAGCAACCAGTGGACCCATAGTAGCAGACAAGGTGTGCCCATATAGCTTCCCTAAGCATAATACATGGCTCTGCTATAGTGTTTGTGCATTACTAGGCATAGCTTCTTGCTAATACAATATACAGAACTGCGAGAAGCTGCACTACATTGCCCCGCACATCTGGTGTGCAGGTGCAGGAACCGCCGCCGACACCGAGTTCACTACCGCCATCATCTCTTCGAACCTCGAGTTGCATGCCCTCTCGACTGGCCGCAAACCGCGCGTCGTTACCTGTATGACTATGCTGAAGCAGCACTTGTTCCGGTACCAAGGCCACATTGGTGCGTACCTTGTCGTCGCCGGTGTCGACCCTACAGGCGCGCATCTCTTCACCGTGCATGCCCACGGCTCTACGGACAAGCTGCCCTACGTGACCATGGGCTCTGGCTCGCTGGCTGCCATGTCTGTCTTTGAGACTCAGTGGAAGCCGAGCCTGACACGCGAAGAGGCAGTCAAGCTATGCGCCGACGCTATTGAAGCTGGTATCTGGAACGATTTGGGCTCTGGCAGTAATGTGGATGTGGCGGTCATTACAGAGGAGAAGACGACGTTGATGCGCAATTACATTACGCCGAACACAAGGCAGCCCAAGCAGCGTAACTACAGGTTCCAGAAGGGCACGACGGCGGTGCTGAACGAGAAGATTATCACAAAGGAGGAAATCAGCAAGTACGTCACAGTATCGGAGCTCAAGGATGGGGACATTACGGCGACGGCGGAGACGATGGACATCGATAAATAGATGGAGACGTGGGACGGTGGGACGGTTGGACAGTAGTACGAGGAAAGATGGCAACGGCGTTATGCATGAAGACATGCAATATACAAGCCGGATAGACGAGGCAATACGATCACGACCATGACCTTGAAACGAACCAGATTGCTGCGTTTGACGAACCAGATCGTTACATTTGAGTATCTAACCGAATAGAACCGCCTTCCAGCTTTTGCTAAACGCCGCCTGTACTCCTTGCCAATCTTGAAGAAGCTCTACACCGGCCAGCGCCATACAGCATACTTGCCCGCGATTAGTCTACCTACACCGCTTCTCCACGATCCCCGCGCCATGCTCCTCATACTCCTTCTTCGAGATCCATAGCTGGTGAAAGCTGCCCAAACTCGCCAATATACTGCCGCCAATCCATGCTGCATACTTCCTCTCCACCACGCTGCCAGGAGCAATCAGTTTGTTTCTTGTGCTTGGGTATATGGTGTTAATCTCAAAGTTCAACCTGTCATTGAACTTGTGCAACAATGTCGACCCACCCGTAACAACAATGTTCGCGAGCAAAAGTGGGCGCTGATCAGCATCGACATGCTGAACAGCTGCCTGTACCAATCTCGGGATCGTCCACTCATCTTTCGGTCGTGGGTTGATCTCGCTGGTAAGCGCAGCTGAGGCATCAAACAGACCCTCCGCAACCCGGAATCGCTCGCTGCCGAAGATGTTGTTCCAGCCATCCGGCATTTCGAACGGTCTGCCTGGTGCGTTCTTAGCCAGCTCCTCGTTTGTACCGTTCGTGAAGCGGCCTGGACCGGGCCAGACTTCGACAACGGATTCTTTGAATTCGGTAAGCACACGCTCTTCTTCGTTTAGTCGGAAGGAAGGCGATGGCGCGACAGGGAAGGTCTTGTATATGGCATTTGCGGGCGCGCCGGCGTCGACTTGGGATTTGCTCTTGACGAGGTAGTGCGGTGTGAGAGGGATTTCAGGAGAGGAGGATTTGAAGATCTGGCGAATTTGCTGCGATACAAAATTTCCTGCAAGAGGAGATTTCTGAACGCCTTTGCGTAGCACCATGCCGTCAAGAACGGGGGTAACGCTGGTGTGCGACGCGCCGACATCGATGATAATACCTGATGCTTTGCCAGATGCGAAGGCGGCGAGAACGCCAGTCTTCTGTAGGAAGAAGGCAGGTGTACCCCAATCTTCCATTGCGATTTCGATATACTTCTCGCGCGCCTTTGCGCTGTTCCAGCCAGGCTCTGTGACAAGGAGCGGACTGTCCTCCATTGGTTTCTCGTTGTTTTCTACGCCCTCCATTTCTACATCCATTGCCTCCCCATTTGCAGGGGGGTCGTCATTAAGTCCGTTCTTGGCTGGGTCGCCAGCTTTAACGCCTGTCAATCTGCTTGTGATGGCATACTCCCACAGCTTCGTAGCGGCGTCCCAATCCTCTACTATGCCGTCTGAACCCCAGTAATTTTTAATGTTGAGGTTTCCGACTGGTGAATGAATTGCGTTCTCCCCAAAAAGGTATGAGTCGGAGTCACTTTGGCCGTAGAAGGAAGGACAGACGGATTTAGGTACATCCTCACCGGCGAAGCCAGCACGTGTGGTAGAATAGCCAGGGTCGAGAACGATTGCAGAGACCTCATCTATAGTTATTGTATCAGTATGCATCATAATGAAGCTTTGCGTGGTGTTCATTACCTCCCGCGTACTCGCCTGCTGTAGGCGCAGTCGACGAGTTGGGAATATTCATCGCGCCTCGTCGATGTATCGTCTACAGCTTTCCAGAGCTCCAATTGTAGTTCGATATATCGATTGACACGTGATCAGGTTATGTGAAGGGAATATGAAGATACGGTGTGGGGTGGTGGTAGTGATGGTGATGGTGGTAGAGGAAGCTCTGCGCGAGCGCGATCTACGGTTATGGAAAGTCGCGAACAGCTCCACCTCACTCCCGCTCTCCCCGCGTATCATCAACACTGACTACCATCCCTCTTGCGTTAGGTGTATCTCACCCCCGAAGAACATGAGGTGATAGTCTTGGGACATCATTATGGCGCTTTCGTACATCCGCCAGCTTTACTCGCTGGACACACTGGACACACGCTTTGTCATTCCGACCACCGTACCCCCTAAAGAAGCTCTTGAAGAAGCAAAGGCCGACCCTGCTCACCCTTCGTCAACACCAAATAGAAAAGACAAGAGCAAAAGTGGCTTCGAAGATGCCACGAGACCACGATGGAAGACTCCTGAATTCTACTTTTACTACGTGGTCATATCAGCTAGTGTCTTCTTCATGTTCAAGCTGGTAATTGATTGTTCAAAAGGTCAGTCGAGTTTGAGGTCGAAACAACTTGTCACAGTCAAACTGATAACAGTAAAGAGTCACATCCAAACTTTTCAAAATTCTCTCACCTGTTGTCGGACGGCTGGATACCTGGTCGCAAAGTTGTAAGTGTGCTCGCGGTCACGTGTGTGGATGTACTGATATTTGAAAGGACAACACAGATGCACAGTACTCAGGCTTTCGACAAAATGTGCCATATCTCTTCATCGTGGTTACTCTTCATCCTCTCTTGCGAAAGGCTTATGACTCGTTCTGGAGAGCCGGCTCTTACACCCAAGTTCGCTCTTCTCCTGGAGGGTTGACCATGGGCTTGACTCCTTTAGCTGCCGCAGATGCTCGTCTCAATCAACGTACATCATTCGACATGGGATTTGCGATTGTATTTCTGGCTGCGTTACACGGGTTCTCTATATTCAAAATAGTTGCGATCCTATACCTGAACTACCAGATTGCGATGCAGCTGCCAAGAGCATATGTACCAGCCGCCACATGGGCCTTCAGTTTCGCTGTCATGTTCGGAAATGAGCTGTCAGGAGGCTATCATTACTCTGCAATTGTTGGCTATTTTCTTCCATCGACAGTGTCTGAGAAGGGTACGCCAGCCAGGAATTTCGGACATACACTCGACAGTTATGGTGGCCTCATCCCACGTTGGGATGTTCTCTTCAATTTCACCGTCCTTCGCCTTATCAGTTTTAACCTAGACTACTATTGGAGTCTAAACACCCGAGTCAGCAGTCCTCTTGAAGTGCGTGACCCCTCTCTTCCCTTTCAATTGCGCTAATAACATCAAGAAGAAGCAACTCGACCCATCCAATCTCTCCGAACGTGACCGCGTCTCCATCCCTGCCAAGCTTCACGACTTCAGCTTCCGCAATTACTTCGCCTACACGATGTATTCGCCGCTCTACCTAGCCGGTCCAATCCTTACCTTCAATGACTACATCTCCCAGGCACGCTACAGACCCCACAGCATAACTTCCGCACGCACAACTCGGTATGCCATCCGCTTTATCGTCGTCTTACTCACGATGGAAATAATGATCCACTACATGTACATGGTTGCTATCTTCCACGCTAAACCTGACTGGTCGAACTACACCCCCGCCCAACTCAGCATGCTGGGCTTTTTCAATCTCAAACACATCTGGCTAAAGCTTCTAATCCCATGGCGGTTCTTTCGCCTGTGGGCGCTTCTCGATGGTATCGACCCGCCTGAGAATATGGTCCGGTGTATGAGCGATAACTATTCTGTGATGCAATTCTGGCGCGGCTGGCATCGCTCCTTCAACAAGTGGAGTGTTCGCTATCTGTACATTCCTCTTGGTGGTTCTGCATTACCGGGCTTTTGGGGCAAGGTGAGAAGCATTGCAAACTATCTTGCTGTGTTCAGTTTCATCGCCATATGGCATGACATCCAGCTCAGACTTCTTATGTGGGGGTGGCTGGTCACTCTCTTTGTTCTACCCGAGATAATAGCCGGCTACCTGTTCCCCGCACGAAATTGGAAAGATAGACCGAATGCGTATCGCATGCTCTGCGGTGTTGGTGCTGTAGGCGAGATTCTCATGCTTATGATCGCAAATCTCGTTGGGTTTGCTCTGGGATTGGAAGGACTTGACGGACTCATCAAGGGCATTATAGGGAGCTGGGCTGGTTGGGGTTTCCTTGCAACTGCGTGTTTTGCGTTGTTCACGGGTGTGCAGTTCATGTTCGAGTGGAGGGAGTCAGAGAAGAGGAGAGGGATTAGGATGAGATGTTAGACTAGGCTGTTGCAGCAGCGCAACATGTATTGTATCGTTATCAATGTATTACTATTGCATCACCCTGTTGAATACTGCTGATAGCGTTGACTGATTACGCAGCAACAGCCGCCGCAATAGGAGCTCCAACCCTTGTAACTTGTTCACCAGCTCTCACTACCGCAGAGCCCTTGGTATCCTTTTCTAACCTGTGCCTCTCGTTTTTCCATATCTCTACCTCCTGGCCGCCCCTCAGAATGCCCACCCGCATTGTTGACAGCAGATTGTGCGCCGCATTGCTATGCTCATATACTCCTCCATTGAACAGCGCTGTGGCATCTTTTCCCACTGCACTCGCAATCAACGCTTTCCCGCCCGGATGGTCTCCCATGAAATTCTCAACATCATGAATCACTCCCGCAACCGCTGTCAGCTTCGCGCCCTTTGCACATCTTTCCACAAATTCATCCCAGTCTACAACAGGCAGCTGCGCCAACGGAACACCCCAATCCAGCTTCGCCCGCTTGCGATCCAGTGCTTTTTGCTGTTGTTGCAATCTGCCTTTCTCGATTTCATTTTCACGGAACGTCTTGAGATCGTACGCTAGCGGACTCATAACTTGAGGGATCCAGAACTTTGAGAAGGCGAAGATAAGCCACTTGGTAGGATCGTACTGGTACCAAATAATCGCATTGCGGTAATCACTCGGGAACTCATGGTGGAAATTGTGGTATCCTTCACCCATAGTGACTAGCGCAGTGAGGACATGATCGCGTGGTGAGCGCCGGTCATCGAACGGTTGCTCACCGATCCAGTGTGCAAGGCTGTTGACACAGAAAGTGGCTTGCTGTACGAAACATGCTCTGATGATTCCAGCGTATACAAGCCCTCCCCACCAGTCACCCCAACCGATACCAGCTACAAGCATGGGAAATAGCCATGCAGTGAAGAAAAGGCATTTTCCATAATGCTTGTGCTGCCACACCACGACCCAGTCGGCATCTAGATCAGATACGTCAGTGCGTCCTTTGACTTTGGGGTCATTGTTCAGCACCATCCACCCAATATGTGAAAAGACAAGGCCACGCATGACCGAGTAGGGGTCTTTCATTGTATCTGTCCAGCGGTGATGTGCGCGGTGGTTCGCGCTCCACCAGCGTATGCTACCTTGGATGGCGCCGGCACCAGCGAACGCCAAAAAGAGGCGAAGCGGCAGACGTGCAGAGTAGCAGCGATGCGACCATAGACGATGGTAACCCCCTGTGATACCGAATGCAGTGAAAGAGTAGTACAAGATGCTCCAGATGAGTGTTGGGCGACGGAGGGGGGTGTGCTTGGCAAGGTAGAGACCGTAGATGGGAACCAAGACCACAAGGGTTGTGTTGAGCCAGTTGATCTTTTTATACCAGTTGTAAAGAGTCACATTCTGGTATTGAATGTGTGTTGCCTTCTGGGCAGGTGTAGCTGTGGGTGTGCTCGCTGAGGTGAACAAGCTCGGTCTTGGAGCGGGCTCGGCCATGGTAGGTCAATTGATCAGTCGAAAGAGTAGCTGAGGTATGAGAATATTCTGATTTGTTAAGATGGCATGACCTTGTTATAGTCAGAAGCCTTTGTAGGGGGTATTGATTAAGTTCTACATGATGGTTGAGGTTTACCTTTTATCTTGCAATTGGGACGCCTTGCACTTGCAGTGTCAAGGGGCGTGACTCCCCCACCGACCTGTATTACAGTCACGTTTCTCAACATGATTCGATGCTACGGCATTGGAGTTTCATATGTGGGCCAGTCACCGTAGAGTGTCGGGCTTGCGGTATACCGTTCCTAGTTGGAATACGGGTGCTACGCTCGGCGCTACCCACCACAGGTACCTCAACGTGATTGCATGCCATCAGATTTGATGGTTTAGAAGGAGTTACCCGACTTCAATTCGTTGATCGTGCAGTAGTGGAGTGAGATTCGACAATTTTGATGATCCATTATCTGACGTTTTGGGGTATACTAAAGCTGGCCTAACGGTAATTGGACAAAGTCGCGAGTGCACTCGGCCAGACTTCAGGCCGCCTATCTTTGATCTCTGCTACAACAATCCTCAGAGTTTCGTAGCCAAGACCTGGTTAGATGTTTACTTGCGAATTACGGGTGGAAGAGTATGATTGACACATGGAAACAGTAGTCTACTCGTAGTGTCAATATTAACCCCTTGGATAACTCAATTATCAAATTTCTGCTGGCAAATGAGCTTCGACGCGAGAGGGGATGAAACGTCTCTGAGATTGACAGATAGAAATTGTTTCCTCAAAACTGAATTCCAGTAAAGTGCCTATCGATGCCTTCGTCTTTATCGAGCTTCGGTTACCGTGTCCGTGCACTCAATGCGCGCAATCAGTCAATGCGCGCGTTTTCCCTAGTAAAATCGCAAAAACGCACCGAGTTAACATGGAGATACCTAGCTCTACAGCGCTTCTAGTAGAAAATGCCTATGTTGGTACGGCAAAGGTATCAAAGGGGTGAATCAACAGTTGTTACAACGAAAGCATAGTAGAAGATTGTGATTGATTTTTACATGCTACGGAAGAGAGCTCTATTTAAGGAAATGGTTGTGTTGTTGTTGCACGACTGTTGTCATGCTGCTGTGCGACATAGCAACCGTAAGTAGACATCTCAACCGTGACAACTTCCAACAGCCTAATACTAAAGCTGTAGAAATTAACTAGCTCTATAACTTTGTACAAAAAGATTTTTAGAATTTGGTCGTTCGAAGATCTTCCCTTGAAATCTCTCCAATCAAGGGTGATAGATTTTTCTAAGGTTTCAATACCAGATAGATATAAGAAATAAAAACGGCCTTTGTATGAGATTTTTTTTAAAATCTACTTTAAATATAGAGTTATACTCTGTTTTCTACTTTTCAGGTAACACAAAGCAGAAAGTGCTCAATAACTACCGAAATAAGCATTATTGGAAAAGGTTGCTAATATAAAGACAGTTCCTGTTACTCGTATCTATTTTTCATTAGAATCTTAGGAAATTCCATCACACTTAGCTTGACAGGTTTTTAGAAAAAATCCTTGAACGGCCAAATTCTAAAAATCTTTTTGTACAAAGTTATAGAGCTAGTTAATTTCTACAGCTTTAGTATTAGGCATTTTCTACTAAAAGCGCTGTAGAGCTAGATATCCCCATGTTAACTCGGTGCGTTTTTGCGATTTTACTAGGGAAAACGCGCGCATTGACTGATTGCGCGCATTGAGTGCACGGACACGGTACGCCCTCGCCTTGAAGGCGTGCAGCTCCGGCTTCGACATGTCCAACTGCATCTACCAAGGACTATATATCTTTGTCTTTCCTTCACACCCTATTCTCTCTAATCAGGACTGTAGTGTAGGAAGCATGAGCGGATGATGATTGTCCCCAATGATCTGAGCTGGGAAGCAGAGCTAAATACCGAGGACGCTAGTAGTCATGTGACTCTAGTGACACAAATACTTTGAAATTTTCAAGGTACAATGTGTAAACTCTATAGCTGTGAATTACACGCGGCTGCAACCGAGTAGGATTAAATAAATAAATAAATAAATAACCAGATGTGTAAACTCGAAATTGTTCTCTGACTTAGGTAATCAACACTCGCTATACAAAACGTTTGAACGTTGGATTGCCTCGCAAGTGACTGTAGTATGGCAAGAACTGTCGGAATACTGATGTATCACACTCTTGTGTAAATAGAGCTAGACCGTTTTGGGACCAGTTCTAGTCTCCCTCAATATAGGTGGCTTCTCAGTATATAGAACAAGAAACAAAAGAAGACCACCTATACGTGTACCGTGTCCGTGCAGTCAACGACCCGAATCAGTCAACGACCCGAAAATCAAAATTCGACCCTATTAAAAATGAGGGTATAGAGCCATCCACACGCGGTAAAAATAATTGAAATCTTAGGATAGTGATCTTTATATATATGCGATAAACTTGTATTATCTAAATTTAACTGGA
>JALRMI010000310.1:0-35428 GCA_026120165.1 Leptosphaerulina australis
TTCAATATTTTCGTATTTCAGGGTTGCCCTAGCTGAATTCTGTCCAGAATGGCAGAAAAACGAGGTGTCCCCCAAAATTCAAAAGTTGGTGTTCGGTGTACCGTGACGAATTGACAGGGGGATATACTTATAAAAAGCCAGAAACCACCCAGATCTGGCAACCTTGAACATCGCACTCTCTTGGCCAACAGTTCCGCTAAGCTGAACGAACCCGATGTAGTGTGAATCAAAAATACTTTGGTTCTTTACAGAACCCGCGTTGCGATTGATCCAAGTAGACTGAGCTGAATGGGCACTGGATCTGACCAGCTTCTGAGCCGGAGATCGTCAACGCATGTGCTTAGCATCTGAGGACAACAATATAGCGGTAATATTGAAATATACCGAGCCGCTAATCCAACATTTTTGAGTCATCAGAGTAGCCAATCAGGGAAGAAACCAACAGGCTTCCATTTTGGACATAACACTCCTATTATCAACCCATTTAATGGACATAACGACCAGAAGCATTCTGATGCTGAAGTTGACGATGACAATTCACAAGATTAATAACACGTTGAAGCAAATGAGTTGGGGTTCGGGGTATCGGAACAAAAGCTATGGGTACTGTGACATAAGGTCTAAAGATGGACCTGGTGAAGGACGAAAGCAAGAGAGGAAAAGAGAACCCGGTTGACTATACCAGTTGTGACTAAGACCTGTATATCTCTCTCTCAGTAGCTGGGCAATCTGTATACACGTGAGAACAGAGCGCATGATAGGACTATAGAGGCTGACACAGCATGTTTCGGCGATCCAAAAAAAGTCTAAGGCGTTCAGTAGTCACTTGTGGGGCGATGGTTGATACAACAAGCGTCCTACAGCAATTCAAGATCACCAACGCACTAGAGTGTGAAGAGAAAACAGAGTACCAATAGGTAGATGGACTGTCAGAGTGGTGATATTGAGCTACTTGTCTGCCCCGACCGTGACCCTCTTCCCTATTTCCTTCGATCTCCCTGAACAGGGGCAAGAATGGCAGCAAAGGCGGCCGAACGGAGAAGATACAGCTACAGTACTTGCCCTGAACAGGGACTGCAGGTGAGGCACACCAAAGGTTTTGTTGGTATCACTGAGTATTGTACCGTTATCAGAGTACGATATGAGATGGAAGTGCGCGGATAAGATTGCAGGTTGCATGGACCGATTAATCTATTTACCTATGGCACGTAAAGATACAGCCACAACCAACATTGGAAAGAACGAACCCAAGAATTCGAACCTACAACCGGCAAGCTAGTGGATGACCTAGACGTCGCTGCTAGCCCTTGCCACGTAGGAGATTCGCAGTACAGCTCAATTCAATCTACTCTCCTCGATCCATCCCTCATACTTCATTCATCCTGTGCAATTGCGTAACCGCAGACTAGCGCTCCGAGACATCTACGGGCAGTCGATTAACAGCGTCCTAAATACCTTCCCATTTCACGGGCGGGTATACCGACAGGTTTTCTCATAGGGTTTTTCTTATAAGCAAGAGTCTGCGTGGCCCCCTAGGCACAAAACAGATGGCAAATGGAGCAAATAATAACAATAATTGTCCGTACAGCATTCTCCATACGGTTCACTGTCCATACATGATTGTGATGTCATGTGGCTATGCCAAGTGATTGCAGCCATGCGCGCATTCACACACATATAAACCTCTTTTTCACCGATGTAGACCAGTAGCAACAAACGACAGTTACTTGCCCACTCTATCATTCCCGCACGCGGTGTACACCGTGCAAACTTAGCTCTTCACTCGCATGGTCTTGCTCACACCACGATCAGCTAGCCGACAGAGTCCATTCAACATTTCGTCACATAAAATCATGTTCTAGATTGAAATCATATTTAGTATAAAAAACTGCCATCATAAATCGTAGGGGTGCATTGTGTCGAGTTAAATTAGATCTCGGGTACCAAAACAATTCACTACATCCTTGCATTCTGTTAGGTATGCAAATTCTAGCTTCATTCACAGATTATGATGGTAGCATGTGACAGGTATAGTTTAACTAGAACTATGCAATACCAGAATATGTGAAATGCTAACCAATCCTCACATCTGTGTTACTTCCCTAATCCAGAAAACCGGTGGATTGGATTGGATTTACATTTAACGTCCTATCTGAATCATAGACTACATAAAGACGAGAAACGCAAAATGCATCTCTGGTAATAAGGGGGTTTGTGTCAAATGAGGGTGGTTTCTATACTAGTACAAGAGATGATGTGTGTTGAGACCCAAGGGCCGATGCAGTGCAAGCAGAGCAAGCAAAGCAAAAGGCAGAGGCAAGTGTGATATGAAGAAAGTGCCAGCGCAATCCTCTGTTCTTTCCTCCAAAAGTTCGGCATCGCAAGGCTTCGCTGGCTGCCTGGAATTGAGTTGTTGTCAAGTCTCAGAGACTGACGGTCGGTATGTTGGGAGCTGCGTGCAGTTCCAGTCGTTGTGTTGTGGTGAAGAGCCGGTGCTCTGGCGAATCGGTAGTGCCTCTGGGTTAGCAGGAGCGTTTTTCGAATTGAGCATGGCGGTGCCTTTGTGTTCAAACAACAGAAGTAAAGAGACTCCTGTTGTGATACATGTCGTGGTGTTGAGGTGAAATCCCTGTACTATTTCACCACAGACAGTGTCCATTATTTCTACCATCGACAAGACGTCTCCGCGCTGGCTCTGAGCTCTGAAGGAGTCAGGCTCCCAGGCTTCACCACGTGAAGGTGCAGAGTCCGATTTCGAAGCCCAGAAAACTGGTGGACACTGCCTTGCTTTAGGACATTTAATGTGACGTGTCGCCAGAGATTGGGGTAATGGCTCCTGTTCATCAGTAAAGCACTACCAAAACTACACAGCTGTAATGACTGTAGCCCTCGGCCTTAGTGGCGACATCCCCTTACTCAAAGTCGGCTTGTAGCCAGTTGGTGCTTTGGATTCAGGCTACTGACAGATTGCTACGCAATTTGTACTAGAAAATTAGTTGTGACGCGCCCTTGTTGATCCAAGAAGCAATACTAACCTTGACTCAATGTCATCTGCCGCCCATATATCATACTTTGTTACCTTTTGCCGTTCTGTGCGAGTTCATGATCCATTATGAAACATTTCCACCACTGAATCCAACTTTCTGATGATACTAAGTTGTCAGCAGGATCTGTTTGTTGGTGCGATACACAAGTCACTATCGCCGCCAACATCCTCGACACTTATCCATTGTCCATCCTGGTCACACTGCCTCCAGATAGCTTGTCACCACACATATGATTAGTTGGGATAACTTATCGGATATACTTCTGCACATCCACCAATTGGTATTGAGATCTAGGCCCGAGGTCGGAACAGGCTCAACATAATAGAATGATTATATAAACTCTGACACGTCTTTATAACAGAGTAGAGTTAAAGTGAGGTATATGGGTGAATCCTTTCGTCTTCAGAGTTAGTTGATGTCAGCATGGGAAATATATAGCAATCTGAGAAGGTGGGACGATACCTTAGCGAACATAAAGGCCGTGCGCAGACGTGAACACTGACCAGGGCCCCATACTGAACAGTCCTATTTGGATAGATAAAACTCAGTATTTTAGCTGCATGCGACTGGCTGAAACATGGAAGAGCATGTTAGATCTGTAGTGTAATGAGTTACGGCGGTAAGTGGATAAAGACGATGGTCTGGGGTTGGAGTACCATGTTAAACAAGAGGATCAAGTGTGAGCCAGTACTCTAGATAGAGGTTATCAAGGCAATAACTGGAGAGGTTCGGCGCCAGTTGCCATCCAAATGGGCGATATGACATTCCGAAGTGCATCTTTTGCATGCGAAGTCTGCCCTCAGGCGTATTTTGAGGTTTCACCGTCCATTTGAGCCAAGTACCCAACTCTTGTATATTTTGCATTGCAGAAATAAAGAGCTGGTTTCCCTTAGGCATTTCATCTAAACATACCCTCTCCATGGTGTAGACACGTCGTATCAGAAATGGATAGATCTTGCATCCCTTAGGACTTAGATCAGATGCTCATAAACCCTACTAGAATGTGACAATATCTAATTAGTTTGCCTATGCAGTTGGGAACGTTGAAGTAATTAACATATCCAGGCGTCAGTGCAAGGCCATAGCCAGTTGATGCTGTGATTTCCAGTTGTAAGTTAGGGGTGGACGAAACTCGTATGATTGCCGGGGAACTAGGTGAGTAGGCCGTAGTTTCTCTCGTTAATGGTACCAGTGACCTGTAACACAACGCATTGGTATATGAAGATGGCTGAAACTGGCGGTGTTGGAGTAAGTGTAATGAATCAGGGCGGAACTGCATGGGACAGTAGTTAGGGTAAGATGTGGTGTATTTTGTTTTGTGGTACTGCTCGTGCTGACCCCTTTGAATGTCAGCATCTGGGTCTGTTTACATGACTTATGTGTGATGCACCTGAGATAACAGGTGCTTGTTAAGATGAGGAAGTAACGCCTGTGTACTATCACATAGCACACACGATACAATTTGGCCATAAACCGCCACAGAGAAGCTCTATGATTGGAAGCGATATTCATTTGTATGCATTTCTTTTTAACATTCTGACTTGAATTGGTTACATGAAGCAGATATCGTAGTCACCAAGTCAGAACGTATTATCGCAAGGCTGGATAAGAGCATCACAGATGTGGAGTAAAAGGTTCGGGCCTGGCAGCGTTCGGCCTGCGACGCTTACTCCCCATATTAAAACAGAAAACAGTACCGCTCTTTTCATCAAAGTGCCCGATCCACATCGACCACAGACACTCGACCACCTGAACGTAAAAAACATACAACAGCGGGTATTCGCCAGTGGTCATCCACCTAACTACTAATCCGCCGGTACGTTGCTTAAATAGGGCTGAACGAACGGGAAGCCTTGTTTTCAATGCCCTATGGTCGTATGTGAAATTCACCCTGAGTAATGGTTTTATAAAATTATTAACGAAAATCGTCTTAAGGCAACCCGTCGTATGAGCTTGTCAAGTTCTCATCAGGTTACACAGGAAGAAAAAACGGCGCATATGCCGAGGGTTGTTCGAAAAAGCATTTGCACCAAAAGTACTACCATCCTATTTTCTACATTTGCAATGCTCGCACTCAGCTATGCGACTGAGATTGACAAGACTTGCTTGGAGAAGCCGATGTATGAGTCGACGCGGAGTTATTGTTGCATTACTACCGCCTTGCAACTTAGCTTTTGACTGCTCTGTTTTATTACAAGCGGTCTTGTTGGCCCTGTTGGTGAAGAGAGCCGAGGCTTAAATGAAGAGCATATATAATGAGTACCTTGATGGGGGTGAGCCCGAAGAGCTTGTAGTCTACATATCACATCATAAGGCCAACCCAGCCCAACACTCCTCTCAAAATCAGAACATAGCAATGATCATGTTGAGAGGAAAGATGGGAGAAAGTCAGCAGGCTGGTAGTAGTGCCAGCGCAGAAATCAGGGAAGCAGTTCACTTGGCATCGAAACTTGCTCATATATGAAATTTACAAACATACTACGCCTTTTACGTACGTATTTTGTTCTCTTTCACCCGTAACGCAGCCGTAGTGTCAAATTTTTACTCGTACAGTACTTCATTCTAACCCCACAGTATCGTATTACGGCCTGTCGGATGCACTAGGACTCAGGAATGAATGATACGACACAAACACTCAACTCCTATTTCATTTGATTTCCATCCGTTCTCAGATGTCGTGTAGAGCCAGCCAGGTATTTCTTTTACTGGGAACCAGACAATCTGCAGGCTCTGCCCCTTGAAAATAACTACACAGCGTAGCTTCCGCCCAGTGGCTGATACGCACTCAATTACTGAGACCCACTCCCAGTTCTCTGGAGATTTGATGTAAGCCTTTTTTTTTCTGACTACTGGCAAGTACTCTGGTGTTCGTACATATTCCGAGTGCTGTTCCTGTCTCATCCATCCTCCACGTATCCTCTGTGCGTACATTAAGCCACTTTCTAGCCCGCTCAAAGAGTTCTAGGAATGCCCGTATTCATTCTAAAGTAGCTGCTTCAGTTCTCTGGGCCTATAGATTCCTTCTGACTACCGAGGAAACACGTGGGTTCGCTTAGTGAAGTGTGAAAGCCAGAGCTTTCCAACTGGATCGTTGTTTCCGTTCATCCACAGGATTCGATTCGCCATTTCTCGAGCGCAAGCATGTGAGGGAGGATATGTGCGCGCATCCTCTTCGAGAATTCAGTCTGCCAGAAATTCTTCTTGTAAAGGAGCCAATCGCTGTTGATGTTGATAGCTGGTTCGACTGTCGGTCGCCCCACGTATACGCGCAGAGAGGGTAGGTGGAGGAATGCCGCACACTTTTGCTGTGATAGATATCGCATCTTCACAAGGGGTGTCGCATTTTGATGGGGTGACTCGAAACCCCAAGCGACTCGTAACTATATACGCTAGCTTATACCTATCCTTGTTTGTCTGTTTGTTTGTTGCAGTTTAGTTCAAACCGAAAGCAGCGACCCACCAGGCTGGTTCCACATTTTTTCGGGCGAGCGCATGGCGTGTGCAGCGAACCCTAATTGAATGTCAACTGGATTCTTCTCAGTCGTTCACGCTTCACGAACGCAAAGCACAGTTCTAGATGCGCAGAAACCATGCAATGACGTGCATCTAGCTTTTGGATGAACCCATACCACGTGCCTAGTAGGTAAGCACGCTAGAGAGTGGCGTCGAATGAACGCTGACCACGAACAGCGCTACACCTGCAGACTATCAAGCAAGCAAGAAATCAGGATTTCCAATCGAAACAGTCAAACCAGCGTTTCACAGCACGCTGTGGGCGGCGGAGAAGAATCATGACTCCAGCAATGGCTCGCCAATGCACGACGCACACAAAGAAGCTTTTTGATAGCAGATGAAATTGTTGAGGTAGTGGAACGACTTGCAGTCAGTGGGAACAGGGCATAGCTCTATTGGCCTTGGTGCAGGTCCTGGATCTGAAGAACTCACATTTTCTGCCATCGTATGTGCAGCACACCCGGCTACGACCGCAGCGCGAGGCATGATCGGCGGCAGCGGCATACATAGGTACATACTCAACGCGCAGCCGGCCTGTGGCGCAAATTGGGTCACGTATAACAGAGGCTCAGCCTGGGTTGTACAGAAGGGTTTGAGAAGTGCATCAAACACTGAACCAGCTCAGAACCTATACCTTTTCACCACTTTATGTAAATCGGCAAAGCGCACGAGAAGCAACAATCAATTCCCTCGCTCATAGTACGCTCTCCACCAGATTGGGTGGTTGCACGCGACGGGACCCCCGGCAAGGTTGCTGCAAGTTCGATCGCTGGCCTGGAGCTTCCCCTGCGTATGACCGCCGGCCGTTCAATCCCCGCTATACCTATCCCCACTGACGTTACGCCTCGCTGTAACAGCTCCTGCTCTTGCATACCTTCCATCCTCACAGCTTTCTCCACCACATTCCTATACAATCTACAAGCGACTTCTCTGGATGTAGTGTGCGCCTTGACGACGACTGGTCTAGCTGCAGGAAGCCGCCATTCGTCCTGATATCCACCTGCGCTTCCGCCCTGTCGCTCGTCGCAGTGGGCGCTCAAGTCCGCGACTGCGTGCTTCTTCTGCTTCTTTGGCACGAAATTCCACTTCCACACTTCGCCGGACAGGGCCCTCGAGACCTCTGCGCACACATTGCCTCGCATTCATCAGGATTATGGACTCGATCGAGGAGGTCCGTGTGAGCCATTTGGCCGCCTCTCAGTGTTGGTGTTTATCCGTTTTCGTCACTACTATGGCTGACCGACCATAGCTCCGCCAGTCCAGCAGCGGCTTGAGCCCCACGAGGCTTCATTGCCACACCAGCTTCAACACCAGCACCTCACTCACCACACAACGATCCACGCTATCGGATCATATGCAAGCACTAAACCCTTCCCAAATGTCAACTCTATCAGAGCACGTATAAACACCGCAATCCAACGCTTCAAGAGCAAACGCAAAAAGCCAATCCGAAATGATCCTCACAACGAAACGTGGAGAGGCACTATAACGGTCGCATTGCGAGTGCGAAACTCAGATGTAACTCATGTTGGTGTGGTGCTGTTCGACCCCCAGTGCGAAGACGACACAATCTCGACTCAGTTTGCGGAGAAGTTTGGTCAAGACTTTCGGGATGTCCCAAGAACACACTACGCTGACACCGTCACAAACCATCCGATCCACTCGGTCGGGCACATGGAAGCTAGATGGTCTGCCTACAATCCTCAGTCTCAAGGCCCGTCCTTTTCTCCGATGTTCTACGACGCAGACTTCATTGTGATCGATTCCACGCGCTTCGATGTTATCATTGGTCGACGCACCATCAACGAGCTGCATCTATTTGGGCGTAACAATGCTCTTGTCGCTGCGTTCCGTCATAAAATCGAAGAAGGTACTATCCTCGTTCCCAGCTATTAGCTTCTACTGACATTATTCCTAGTCGATGATGCTGCCGAGAAAGCCAAGATCAAGGCAGAAAAACTCAAGAAAGCCAAGGAGTCACGGGAGCAATACGAGAAGGTTAGTCATGCCACAGCGATGGACACAATGCCATACTGACAACAGTTACAGCTTCTGAGTGGCAAAAATGCAAACAAGGGTTCGCAGTAATGTTCTTCTACGGTATCCGACGCACACAGCACGATACGATCCTCCCTCGACTGGTTTGCTCACATCTATCGCGACTGTATCGCTCACTCTCATAACACCACCCACTCTCCACCCACGACACAACATGTCCAACACCACATGAACAGCGGTGGTACCTCAACTGCCACAACAGGTCACCCACGAGTCATATTCCTCAGCGTGTCCATTTCTATAATACATGCATGCCCATAACACGAACACGCCTACGTTACACCTATACTTTCTGGACGCCTCTGGCACCTACTCCTCCAATACCCACATCTACTACACACTCACGCCTACACATCTACTGCTCAAGCACTGGCTGCTGATATATTTCCTACTCCATCACCCTAATATCTGCCGGGCTTCTGACATTGTGTCCATGACCTGCATGCACCTTCCAAGAAGCGTGCCCGGATAGACAAATAAGCATCGATACTATTTAGTTCGTTGTAACTTCTCTTCGGCATAGTAGCGTGCTATTATGTCGGCCTTTGTTTCAAATCCTTTCTTCTACGAGATGTTTTCCTTGGTGCGCGCATCCGCACTTCAAGACATGCATTTAATGGCGTTTATCATTTTCCAGTTTCATGAGCGGCATCTAATGAGCGGGACTGTCGGTACAAGTACGTATGTTGATATCACATGCTCCACCAAAAGTGTGCTGGTCCCTTTGGGCCTGGCCAGCCTCATCTTGGCGGCAGCAAAGAATAGATGAGGGACATGTGTACCATCATAGTCCCTCGATACAGCAATCAAAACTCCAGAAATCAGATGATTATCACCCTTACTAGTATGTGAAATCCTTCCAACAGAGACAGAAATTTTCCTAGACTGGACCACTACGGTGGAAGAATTGACTACGTCTCGTAGCCTGCGCAAATTAGCTTAGCAATTACCTTATATCGGCATAGCAAAGTTAGTCGATTCTTTCGCCGTAGTGGCCTCTTTCAGCAATCGTAACTACGAACTACGCACGGTCGACCACGCTGACTTCAGAAGCATTCAAGCGCTGCTACTCGACGGACCCGCAACACCTGTTCGCCTTGTAGTAACAGTTCATCTCAGGGAAAACTCGCCTCCCAAAAATGTTATCGTACAATATCTTACTCCCTAGTGTTCTGCGAGAGATAGTGTGAACACTCCTGTGTAAATAAGGCTAGGCCCGTTTGGGACTCGCCCCTGCTTCCCTCGGTATAAGTTGGATTGGATTGGATTTACATTTAACGTCCTATCTGAATCATAGACTACATAAAGACGAGAAACGCAAAATGCATCTCTGGTAATAAGGGGGTTTGTGTCAAATGAGGGTGGTTTCTATACTAGTACAAGAGATGATGTGTGTTGAGACCCAAGGGCCGATGCAGTGCAAGCAGAGCAAGCAAAGCAAAAGGCAGAGGCAAGTGTGATATGAAGAAAGTGCCAGCGCAATCCTCTGTTCTTTCCTCCAAAAGTTCGGCATCGCAAGGCTTCGCTGGCTGCCTGGAATTGAGTTGTTGTCAAGTCTCAGAGACTGACGGTCGGTATGTTGGGAGCTGCGTGCAGTTCCAGTCGTTGTGTTGTGGTGAAGAGCCGGTGCTCTGGCGAATCGGTAGTGCCTCTGGGTTAGCAGGAGCGTTTTTCGAATTGAGCATGGCGGTGCCTTTGTGTTCAAACAACAGAAGTAAAGAGACTCCTGTTGTGATACATGTCGTGGTGTTGAGGTGAAATCCCTGTACTATTTCACCACAGACAGTGTCCATTATTTCTACCATCGACAAGACGTCTCCGCGCTGGCTCTGAGCTCTGAAGGAGTCAGGCTCCCAGGCTTCACCACGTGAAGGTGCAGAGTTCGATTTCGAAGCCCCTTCGGTATAAGTTCTTTCTCAGTAGATAGGACAAGAAACAGAGACCACCTACGCATGTACTGATGATTGATATATTGATGAGCACGTGCGTTAAAGCCCTGTCAACAAATGTACTAAATCTGTGACCGCTGGTTATCCTCAGAGCAAGCTTAACATTGAAAAAAAACGAACTTTTTTTTCCATTTGCATTAGCTGTGACGCGCAGGCAACATCAAGACAGGACAAATTCTTACTCGATCTGACTCACTCCGCCCCGTGAGCTAATTCTAATGTGATCACTTAGGCATGCTCAAAAAGGCTTTAATAGACGTAAGGCATAGGCCAAGATTGCAGTTGGAGTAAGCCCCGAAAAGATTGATGGCGAGCTACTATGGATGTGGAGGAGGAAACGCAGTGGAATTCGTATGCTCTGTTCTTTTCCTTATCAGCTCTTTATAGTTGAATAAGCATGTGCGAGCCGCACTGAATGCATTGCAAAACCTGATTCTAGCTTGCTTTGTTCTCTCCATCACCCCCAGAGCCTGTCGTAAGTATTCAGGAGTAATGTGGCATGAACTGTCAGTGTTGGTAGGCCTCTTATCACTAGTGCCAAAGTTCTTAAAAAGGAAAACGGGTTCTAACGATGATGCATGATGAGTCTTGGTTCTTCGATAGATCTATCTACCTTTGATTCGTCGTTTCTTTGAATGATGAGAGACGACACGTAATCACCTGTACCCCAGCGTATGTTCCCCTCGTTTGTGTATGGAGGAATATTGGGCATTATTGTGTGGGGATCCGTTATCATTGTCCGGAGGGGCATAGACATCGGTCCGATATAGGTTTGACGTCGATCTCCTTATCCCATAGCCGACATCTTGTATAGCCGTTGTTAATACTCTTGTTGGGTTACAACAGTCAGTTCAATTACAGATATGTGCCGAAACTTTTCGTCCACAACATAGGCTATTATGACTGTCGATCGCTTTGGTAAACCAAGCTCACTACAGCTAATTGCTGATGGAACTTTGCTGTGTTGAAATCATGTAAGGTGAGAAAATATAGCAACAGGCAGGCAGTGGGTATAAGAGCACGCAAATTTTGGTATATCGTTGAGAAAGTGACGTGGCGGTAAAGTAGGCCTAATTGATGAAAGAATAATGGCGGCTAGAATGCCAATATATCACTGAGCATTTGGCGCTGTAAGGCTCAGTTGTATTGCATCAGACCTGGGTAGCTATGCCCGAGCTCCGTTTTGCGATGGTATCCTAGCTTCATCTATTGCGTGTCTGTCACCAGTTCGCAGGCATAAATTAGGCTGCAATAGGTAGTTAGTGGCGCATGGGACACTGAAGCTTCACTATAACGTTACGAGTGGTAGCTGTTTTAGCGACATGATAATGTTATTGTCGACGCATTGATGTGTTGGTATGAGTGTAGTAATTTCCGGGCCCTTGCAACATATCTAGTCCCCATGCGCCTACATTTCTGGCCTCAAGTGCTCGTGCTCTTGTCGGAGGAGACGAAAACAACCTGCACCGCAGCAAAGCTACAAACGTCATCAGGAAGCCACATAGATCGGGTAGAGCTTACATACGCTGCTGTCACAGCAAACACTTCAGTCCGCTTCGCACCGGCGAAGCCCATCAAACATATAGAGACCAGGACATTGAATGCTGCAATAATGCCAAGTCTCGCTGGCATCGATTGAACACAATATAACACGACAATTGATGCTATTGGGATCAGTGACGCTAGTATACTCGTGATAGAGTATGTAATTCGGTATATGGTATCGTCTTCGTATCCGACTGCACCATGGACACGCGAAGGTTTCATAAACCGTGCGCAACCGCATCTGAAAAGGTTAAAGATCGTGTTTTCAGCAGCCCATACGGAGAAGGCGTCCTTCTTTGCCCGTGGGCGAAGTGTGATGAGATCTGGACTATGTGATTTTCTGTCAGTTGCAGCGCCCCATATCTCACAGTCTTCACCTTCCAATGCAAGACCGTGTGCCATTTCTTTCGACTGCAGATAGTCCTGCATATGGTGAAGATCCCAATTTCCGGGTTCAGGATAACTTAAGGCTGTTGAGTGATGGATAAGGGCCTGGTCTGTGATTTATGAGCTAGCTATTCTCTCTTCCTAACATCTGTTCCAATACATACTGTACTCCTTGAGTATCTCCCTGATTTTCAGGATCAGGTCGAGCTGAGACCCACCGCCCTCTTCTCGAGAATGCATCAGATAGAACCAGTCCTTGCCATATTTCTCACTGTACCCCCTTCTCTCATTGTGATCAGACAGCTGCTGCTCCCTAAGTTTCCTCTCCAGAAAGGTCAGCTCTGCTTGATAGTAGAGCAGGTTTTGGGCATTGAGAGCGCCGAACCTGCGGTATATGGCTACTTCTGGCAGGATCTCGATTTTCGCAGCCAACTTCGGATATCCCACAACAACATTCGGAAACGGATCACAGGATGACATCGCGCATTGACAGTTATCGAGACTTTGGCTGTGTGGGCAGAGCTCTAGGCGGCTGTCGACAACATCTTATATTTTTCTCCGGAGACCCTCCAACTGCAAAAAAACGCCTGCAGCTGCAGTTCACTTTGGTGAAATCTTTGATTCGGCCAACCGTAAGGCAAGCAGGCGATTAGATGCATCAGGCTGCATGAGTGTATTGGCACTGGTGAACTGTCGCGCATCGGGTTGCCTCACTCATGGCATTAGGAATATGAAGATAGTCAATCTAATTGCATTCATAATGTAAACATCCCGATAAAACTAAAATGGGCGTCTGGTAAGAGAGTAGTCAGTTGTGACGTAGTAAACGATGTGCGCTATAACAGAACGGCACCCTAGACCATCCTCCTGAAAGACTACTACGGACGGATTTAAAGACAGTCTCAATGTTTTGATGATTGAGTAAGAGACAGAATTTATGATCATAGTGTAGTGTCTTTTGAATATGCTTGCAGTTGCATTCTGTGACACACGAGGTTAACCGGACCGTGCCGCTCAGTACTGACCTCGCTTCCTTTGCAAGGATGTAGTTACTATGTATCAAGCTGCATATGCATATGCATGCATATACTGTTCCACTTAGCGTGGCCCAATGGGAAGCCGTTGTACACTCTAGCCACTAGCCGATGATTGGTTGAATGCCTGCGAGGCACGTCAGATGTGCAACAGCGCCGCACGGATACTTGTGCTTGTGTGTGCACTCAGCCTCGTTGCCCTCCTGCGTCCCCAGTCCTCAAGCTGATGAAGGACTCTGGAGGACTTCCCAACATAATGATATAACTGAACTCACAGAATACAGTAAATTTTAACATATATGTCAAGCCAGTATGCGCTTTTGATCAGATAACGGGCTCAAAAAAGCCGTCTTTTGCACGTTTCTGCGTCTTGACGAGTATGGCCGCAACGCAGTCATTGGCTCAGCGCAGTCCTGCTGGGGTGTCTCATACCAACTTAAAGGGTCAAAGTCCTTCCGATCGATCCAGTGCCCTTCTGTCCTCCGTGTGTAGCCTGATACTCGTCCCCGCTTGTTTCCTTGTATTTGCCTTCTCGTCTGACAACTGACGAACTACTTCGCATCTACCGGCGTACCCACCACCCATGGTTCTGCGACAAACATGTCCGGCTGTAATTTCTTAAATTTATTGCCGTCGCGAAGAAAAGTTAGGTCTCTTGGTGCACGTAACGTGCAATACTGACGGTAGAAGGACCAGAGACGCCAGCTACGTAAGCACATACAAATAGAAATACGGTCGCAAGCACCCGATTATTCAGAATGCTGGAGAGCAGCCATCCTCTCTTGCGATCCAGAATCCGAAGCGAACGTTATATCGCAACGTCTCGTTACAAAGGTCCTCGGAGTATCGATACAACCGCTCAGCGAGAAGGAGTCAATACGACAGGCACAGATTGGGGTATATCATGACACAGTCGATGGTTTTGTCGATCTCGACTGGTGTTTTGAGACCAATGCAAGGAGGATGCAGCGTACTCGCTTCCTTGTTACGTCTTCACATAACGCCCCTTACGATTGCGTACTTGGAAGAACAGATGCAATCAATTATGGGCTGCTCAAACCGAGGAAAAGCAAGCGACGAACAAGCTAAAACGACTTGCGGAAAAATTTCTTGCCAGTGAAAGCCAGTACCTTGGCTTATTTCGTTTCTAGACCCTCATCCAACGTTAACACGATATGTATCAGAGGGTCTGCTTGTACGGTTATGGTCACGGTTCGTGTTTTCTCAGATTCTGGAGCAAGGAGTTACACTTATGACATATAGACTAAGGCGAGCGAGGGAACCCACAAAGATAAACCCCATCAAATCTGGCTCAAAGATTAGCATCCTTACTAACCAAGAGGATTGATCCACCGCTCCTTTGTTGAGCACAGCTCTCCAATACGTTTGTAGGACTTTTTTCCCCAAATTCTTTACATGTATCAGTCTGTTGTCCTTTCTGGTTTCTCAGCAGTGCAATGAAGGATTATAAAGCTGGGATAAAGCACTGTTGTATGAGAGCGTTGAACTTTGTTATACATGCGCTATCTCTGTATCAAACATATCTCTGCAGCCGAAGCCTCTCAGAATTCAGAGTGGTCCCGTTTTCAGTCATAACGGCTCACCTGCCCCTTCACGCAATACTTGCCCCTTTCTGCGGCTCTTTTCGCCACATTGCACCGCATGATACAGTTTTCGACTGATAGTGCTGGTTATTGCAAAGGTGTATTTTGAGAGTGCTTTGAACAGTATCTTCAAGCCTACCAATCCTAACAAATTAAAGCGTAACATGCAGACTACAGTCAACTCCCGTTATAACGATCAATCCGTGTAGCGACAACTTCATCGTTGTATTGAAAATATTATTCAATCGAGGATGACTAAACTATTCTTAGCGACCTGTCAAGGGTCTTGTAGCCATTCAGATATTGTCGATTGTCTTAATAGTTGGTGTACGTATGAATCCGTACGAGATGTGTCATGGATATCGCTATAACGAACATCGTTATAGCGGGAGTTGACTGTACTTATACTGACAGGGAATGATGACCGCCGAAACATCTCTGATCGAGCTTATAGATCACTAACCTTGTTACCCCACTCGTATTAACAGCACAGGCCCGAGGCATTGGTAAGCTGAAAAGTTGGACTGCAGCGCTTCCAACGAGCTATACTACCATTAGCACTTGGTGCTGCTTATGAATCACATGACAAATCGATCAGCAAGCTGACCCTGATTGGTAAGTAAGTCATAAGTAGTTGTCATTTTGAACAATAGTACTGCTAATACTGAAGTATTGGTGGAAATTTTGTAATTCCATCATTCTATTATGTTCATCACGTGCTTAAGTGGATAATATCAGTCGCTAGAGCCTAGAAAAGGTGACGTAAGTTGACGTCTTCCTAACTTCACCTCGACCAAAGGGCTTCGCATGTGTATATATTGCTCTGTGGACTTGGTCAAGAGAAGCAAAAAAGGGACTCAATCAACTAACCAACTTACAATTAATTTCCATCTATCTTGTTACACAACATCATGTTATTGACGTCTAGATACGCCACTTTTCCTTCCTCATCTCAACCGTCCTCTGGACATCGCCACAATGCAAAAGTTCTTGAATAACAGCTGCGAATCCCGAGATGGCCTACCAGCTACTAACTCATCAGTACACCATGGTCCCAGCTCTTGGAAGCTTTTCAAGGCTAGGGCTTCTGGCTGCTCCCAAGCCTCATCGTCCTAATCAGCTCCACAGTTTTGCTTATCACAAACAGACTCTCAGGTCTCATCCTCAATTGGTCTCCACTCTTCTTCAAAGCAGCTTTCATCTGCATCTCTGCTACAATATAATAATCTGGCCCACGAGTATCCCACTAGTGGTAATGCTTAGGTACGTGGCGTGAAGTTCGATGTGGATTTTCACCATGTGCACCGCAAGGGTCAACGTCTTGTAGCTTCATAGTTAGGTTATGCTGTCAAGTACAAAGGTTATCTTTCAGGTCGCCGCGAGCCATCTAATATATGATAACACGGGGTTCAACTACAATACATTGAGGATAACGGCGACATCCGGCCAACAAAGATTTGGCTATGTAAGATTTGTCACCAAAGACGTAACAAGAATGACGACATGGCCTTCTCCGGCACCACACACACATTGTGAGCCATGTAAAAGAAGGTACACTCTATCAATCCCTCCACTGGCTGCCTACTCTCCAAGGTGCCTATACCTAAGCCTAGATCTCCGTTTGCAACAGCTGCATATAACCCCGGCTCATTAATTGTGACATCGCATATGGATTGGGAGGAGGAGAGCCTCCAAATTCCCATTGTTGATTGGACAATCATGCGCGATCTCAGTTTTGCCGATGTTACAAGCCCATTGACCCGAGGTATATTGACATGGAACCGATCCGACCTACTCCATGCCTTGCCCGATTCGCCAATAAAGCTCTCATCATACATCAACAAGCAGGCAAGAGAGCGAAAGGCTGAGGTATTGAGGCTACTTCAAATAGCCGCAGGAAAGATTAGTGTAAGTGCTGACGTTTGGACGTCTGGTAATCATATCGGCTTCTTGGATATAGTTGCTCACTTTGTCGGTAAGTTCGTCCTCAATTGAAGACGTTAGCCTGTACTGAATCAATGTTAGATGCTGACTACAAGCAACGAGGCTTAATTATCACCTTCCGAGACCTCCTTGGTGATCACACGAGCAATGCCCAGGCCTCTGCTATACTAATGTTATTCGAGAGTATAACTTTGAACTCCGTTCTAGCTGCTTTGTTAGCGCCAATACTACAACCAACGACAGCAACCTAATCGCTGGCCTTAACCAGTCTCTTGTAATCAATCTTGGGCCTGAGCACCGCATACGCTGCGCTGGTCATATCATCAACCTCATTGTTGAGACAACATTGTATGTTGAAAGCGTCAGCCAGTTTGAAGAGGATCTCACCCAAGCAGCTCAGATTGAGCAATTTAGCCTATATTGAAAACACGGGGCCGTCGGCAAGCTTCGCAACTTCGTAAGGACAGTCTGCGCGTCACACAAACATCGTGAAGTTTTCTTGTCAGTATTTGTTGGTATAACTGCAACTTGTACTGTGATAACGGTACGATAAGATGTGTCACTTCTTGGCCGGATTAGGTATCGCGCGGATCGAGCATGAGATAACGCTGCGGTGCATAAAGATACGGCCACGACCAACATTGGAGGGACGAACCCAAGAATCTGAACCTACAACCGGCAAGCTAGTGGATGACCTAGACCTCACTGCTAGCCCTTGCCACGTAGGAGATTCGCGGTATAGCTCTATACAATCTACTCTCTTGATCCATATATCCTTCACTTTCATCCCTACCTGCATCTTTGCGCACCGTAGACTAGCGTTCCGCAACATCTACGAGCAGTCGATTAACAGCGTCCTAAATATCTTCCCATTTTACGAGCGGGTATACCGGCAGTATTCGACGAGCTCGGTAACGATGACCCTACATGGAAGCTTGTCAAGCTCCAGTTGTTACTGGACGGTGGAGTACGCTGGCACTCATTGTATGTCATGCTTCTCCGCTGCCGGGAGGTGTGTGAGCCTATCAAAACTTTTCAGCGTAAATACCGACAAGTCGTAAAGGCTGACAAAGAGTTTGACGTCGACGATGGCAGCCCAGGTGCCCACTACTACCCTACAATAGAAGGATTCACTGATGACGAATAGCTCGAAGTTGATGATCTAATTGACTTTTTGAAGGTTCCCTGTGACCTTACTAAGGCTCTTGAAGGCAAAAACAGTGTTTCAGGTTTCGGATCATTATCATCAACCTTCAAAATTTATGGCAACACTATAACACAGATACTGAGAGGTTCCAAGATGATGACGACACCTCTTACATCAAATCGGGTGTCAGTTACGGCCTCGAGAAGCTCAAAACATACTGGGAGAAGCTTATAATGGAGTCAAGCCCGAGCTTTTATTGCGTCGCCACCGCTCTCCATCAAAGACTGCGTCTTAGCTGGTTTAAATTTCACTGGAGAAGCTTTCCAGCTTGGCAGTCAAGGGCTGACAAGTCTATTCGTAGCGTCTTCACGCAATACCTCAACGAGGAGGCTGTGCCGGATGCGCTCCATACCGGCAGAACGACGTCGTAGGTACCAGCCAGCTATTCCACCAACCTGTTTGCATCTATTATGGAATTTGATAACCAATATCTCATTGGAACCCGTAATCACAAGCGTTATAAGCGTTCTACTCAATTGCAGGAGTATTTCGATGATCTTGATGAGGGTTTATCAAAAGACGATGACTATCAGGAATTAACAACTGACCCATGGCAATGGTGGCTACAGGTTGGTCGTAGTAAGTATCCCGTCTTCTTCAAAATGGCGGTTGATTTTCCATCTATCCCATCTACCAGCTGCGAATGTGAGCGCTGGGCGTACTATCACGATGGATCGAAACAGACTTTTCCCCAGCAACAATTGAAGCTCTCCAGCTCAAGAAGAACTGGTTTAAGCATCAGGTTGTTGAGAGCCCACTTGTGAAACTAAGCGATCACTTGTGTCGGAAGGAGAAAACAAGAAATGAAACGCCAGGGGAGGACATATATTCACTATGACGTGCGCGCTAGTCTAGAAAAAGAAATGTGTTACAATATTATGGCTTATGGCCATAGAACAGCCTGCAGTGAAGAGCATATCCACATTGGATTGGAATACGAGCTCGACAGAAGCTGAATTGCAGGGTGCAATTAGCTGAATGTTTCCAGAGATCTTCAGTTGAATAAAGATTACCTGATGTTGCTGTGAGGCTGACACAACGGATAGTTGTTGGATTTCTAGCTTTGAGATCGAGAAGCGCAATATTGACTCGACGTTGTCAGATATTCTCATAGATGGACATACTCACGTACATGGAATAAGATGTTGCCTTGCACTCCAGCAGGCAACCATGCTGGAAGTCCACGTAACGTTCAGAGCAAGCTGCACCAGCTACAGCGGAATACAACGACCCGGTGTACACCTTTCACTTACTCTCGATATAACGTCACAAAACTGTACAAAGTGTGTGACTCTATATCCCTACGCGCCAGCAGCAAATGTAATGATGATATAGAAGGAGCATAATGGGCATAGAAGAGCTTCAGGTCAACAGGCGAGTACTTGAACCCTTAATCTTAACTCAAATGCTAATCGTATATACATTAGCGGTAAAGCTCCGCATATGCAAATTTAATCCAATATGTATGCCCGAAGACGCGATGCTCGCTCTGCAAGGTATAGTGTTCATATGTGGTTTATGTTTCACCGTTTCGGCTCTTCGCCAATGGTTGCAGAGCTTGAGATCCAAGAAACAAGAGCCGGATATTCTATGGATCGAGGGCCATGGGGAGGTGTGTAGGAACAGTATGTGCATGCTTATGCAAAGAGGCCAACAACTAGGCAAGACGCAGGTTGGGAACCAGACCAAAACATGAGAGGTCTTGGGAAAAAGGTCAGTATACGACCGGATTGACGAGCAAACTTTGTGAGAACATTATTGCTCACACATTTCCACACTACCCAAGAAGAACCTACATCATTGCTGCTGACTTCCACATCGCCACCGAGGCTATCCATTGAACCCCAACCGTTTATTATGCTGCTTTTTGAATTGCTGACGTGTCATGCTTTAGCTTGAAAAACATGGGAGTGCCAAACCATGCTTGAGATCATATAAGTAGGGGAACCTGGAGCTCTGTCCACTGCTTACCGCATCTTCACAGGTACTTGTGCAGCCACTGAAGCGGGACGGGCAGGGCGGCTGCAGCCGCAATGGCACAGGTTGCTACAATGACGCCAATAAACGCGAATATTGCTACCTCTGGCCAGCTCTTCCGATGGTATGCTATCGTGGGCTCGAACCAACATGCACATTGAATACTCGAATGAATGTGCTTGAGCTTGAAGAGTGAGGTAGAGCAAAACTGAAGTAAGTTTGGGAGCATTGAAGAGAGAGCATTCGACTTGGAAGGGACAAATCGCGCGTGGAGATCAGGCCAACCCTGCGATGGCAAAAGGAATGCAACCCAGCTTTACGCATAAGATGTCCAGGAACAGTTTGAGAGCACTTGAGATCTTGCCTAAATTGAGTAAGTGAGAAGCCACGAAATAGGCTATGCATGTAACATGGCCAATGAAACCGTCCAGGCTACCACTGAGGCTTGGCGCAAGCTCGAATCGTGATTTGCAAATTTAATCGCTTGGACAAGAAACCTCGGGGATGTATTGATAAACCCCAAAGGACCCATCCCTACATTAGAGACTGTAGCGGTACAACAGTGTGCTGCCAATACACAGAGGGGCTTTGCTTATATCAACAGCTTGAGAACCCCATCCCATTCGAACGCAATCGATCTTGAGGAGTTTGCCTTGTCGTATCACTATTGCAGTCAAGCGTCCGGTAAGGAAGATTATCTGCAACATAGCACGGTATCGAATCGCGCCTCGATGAAGTCCGATAAAAGGTACATCGTTGCGGATCTTCTTTGAGTAAAACATGAAGCTTTGTGGTAGTCCGAGGTACACCGCATGTCTTTTCTGGGTCAACACAAAGTTTGTGACAGAACTGCTATCAGTACACCACCTGAGACTTTTCCTCCTTTAGCCATGAATCAATGGGCAACACGAGTAGTTTGGGGGAGCGATTGGCATCGGCCAAATTGCATTGATGCGAGCCAGTGGGCCCAAAGTGCTCGCGTGCATAAGAGCCGCATATGCATCTTTCTACCAATGGAAGAGCAACCACAACGCCAATTGCCGAACGAAAACCTGACCAAAGTCTATAACGCTACCTCTCGTAGCTTTTTTGACACCCGCTGTGTGGTATTAAAAGACAAGAAGAGACTCAAAGGTCCGAATGGAGTATGTTTCGTAACTCGAAACCTGGTGCCTGCGCGCAGAGTGTCCACTACTGCGCCTGCAGACACCCAAGCGCCTTCTACCGGTGCATAGTACACCTGTCGAGGGCGTCCAGTAACTCAGGTCTCGGTGCCAGGGCTTCGCGTGCCTGGGTATATGTAAACCATTGTCTTGACCGCTTGTGCATCTCGGGCCATTGTGCCTCCTGCTTCTCGACAACAGCCTCGAAGAAGTGATACGAAGCTTTGGGTGCAGTGGCCGTAAGCTGATCAGCCCTGCGTTTCTCAGGAATCATGCCAAGGTCGTAGCTGATTCTGCAAATGATGCCGGCTTCTTCCCAGGCCTCACGTTTGGCAGCATCTTGAGCGGTAGCTTCATCGAGCTCCCAACCGCCTTTGGGAAGAACCCAGCCGCCACGGCGTGTGGACTGGATAAGGAGCACGTAAAACTTGTCGGTGGAAAGCGGAACAACACCCGCGACTAGTCGTTCGCCCTGAGAACCGTACCCTGCAACAGGCAAGTTAGCCAGATGCCACTGTAAAGGGTGATTTTGAAAGTGATTTGAAAGCAATTGCGAAATGCTAAAGACTTTTTTGGAGGTCTCGTGAGCGCACTTACGTTGGTTCACGCGACCAGTGCGTGACTGCATGGGCAGCTGCTGGGTGGCAGCCATATTCGGCGGTCAAAAAAAAAGGGGGGGGGGGGGGGATTGCGAAGGGGGGGTTGCAGTACTGCAGGTGAAGACCTCGTTCACAGCACGGGAGAGGCTCAAAAGAGGGGCTTGGTCGGAGGGGCAAGGGCGCACTGGAGCGGTGAAAAGAAGCCGAACAAACAGCGAAGGCGTGCGTAGTAGTATGGGGTTACTAGGCAAGCTTAGATGGGGAATGTAGTAACAGAGTGGTGGGGCGACAGTTGCTCAGTCCCGGGGGGAACGGGGCGGAGGATGTTGAAGAACCCTGGGAATGATAAAAGAGGCCATGATGATGTTTTATTAGACAGGTGGAGTGGGAGGCTAGGTCCTCGACCGCATAGAAAATCGAGCGTTTCCATGCCAAGCCAGCGAACAAGCGCCCACTGGGCCCAGGGAGAGATGCGAGACCGCAGTGGGCGCATGCAAAAAACTTGCGACTCACTCCCTCGGGACTGTAGCCAGGGCCGCTGTACAGCAGGCAGTCCGCCTATGACGTCGGGCGAGCAAGTATCACGGGGGCAATTACATGCTTTTCAGTGGGCGCCATGTCTCTGTGTGCGTGTGTAATACAACACCTTCATCGCCCATATAGCCTGCAGCACCCCCCGCCGACCGCCTTGCTCCGTAGATGTACGAGCGCACCAGCAGTCAGCCCAGCCTAACAGTGTGAAGGCAGTGAGCCGGTAGAGCCAGCAGATCCAGAAAAGCCAGCAGAGTGCGTGTTCTGACAGGCTGGTGCCGCTAGGGAAGCTATTATTCACTTCTACATATAACGGTTGCCGTTGCTCTCCACTGCTTGAGCAGCTCTCTTTACGCCTACACGCCGTTCCCGCTCTGGCCTGCCCCCACTGAACGCTTGACCAAATCCCACGCTTATGCCCCTTCCTGCAGCTCGTCGTAGGTCAGCTCTCGGATGGCCTTTTCGTACGTGCAGCCCTTCGGTAGGTTCTGCTCCAACCATTCTCCTGGATTGCGCCCGTGCTTGTCTGGCTGGATATGGCAGCACACAGAGTTGTTCTCCACGTCTCTCACACTGCATGCTTCACGGCCTCTGACCCTGGACCCACGGTAACAACTGCTGATGCTCCTTGCTAGGCTACAGTAGCGAGTCCTGCGGATACTGCAAAGATGCATCGAGTGGCCAGAGGAGGCCCAATTCTCGTACGTGGATATTCCGTTCATCTCCCCGTTCTAGTCACCCAGAGTCACGCGTGCATGGGTCCGTGAAAGTGGACAAGTTAGCCAAATTATCGATATTGTCGAACAATTGCAGGCACGGCACTTGCTTCGCCTTCAGTTGATGTTCTGTTAAGGTTACCCCTTCACGTGTGCACATTGCACCCCCGCGTTGCATGAAACACATCCATTGACGCACCGTCCAATACCTGCACCAGAGCAAGCATCGCCGCCAAGCTTCATCTTCATTATTCTACCTACCTAGGCAAATGCAGTACGCAAATACTGACGATCTAACAACAACAAACGAGTCATATGAGTACCTGCCCCATTTGGCTGCCACGTCACATTATTGCTTTTGATCGTTCACGATGCCCATGCGGGGAAAGGCGGAATACTCAAAATGCCATTCCAATACTGACTAGCTTTACATAATCAGGAGCCAGTTACTACTTTTCGTCGAAAAGCTTGTCCGTAGATGTCTACCAAAGCCTGGTGGATCGAGGGTGGAGAAGGTCAGGCACTATCTTCTACAAACCCGACGTCCTGCGTCACTGTTGTCCCCACTACACTATTCGGTAAGCTTCGAACACTGGGCCAGTTCACACTGCATTGCAGCTAACTAAGGCGCAGGCTGCCTGCAGCCGACTTTAAGCCTTCGAAGGACCAAAGACGCACAGTCAACAAGTGGAACGATTTCGTACTGGGTGAAGAATACAAGAAAACAGCCGCGAAGCTACGCCCTGTGTCCAAAGAGTCAGTTCAGACCTAACAGCGAACTCGTAACAGGACTGATTCTGATCAGAGAGAAAGCACGCCTCAAAAATGGATTTGACATTATCCAAGAAATCCATAGGGCTGATCTGAACAACGTCAAACAGCCACCAGCGCCTGCACACCGTTTCGAGGTAACACTCGAACCGGCTGACTTCACAGTGGAGAAGTATGAGCTCTTTCACAATTACCAGTCACATGTGCATAAAGAGAAGCTCAGCGAGATTTCTCAGGCAGGATTCAAGCGCTTCTTATGTACTTCTCCGCTTCAGCGTACCACCCGACAACTCAATGGCAAAACCCAGCAGCTTGGTTCTTATCACCAATGTTACCGACTAGATGGGCGATTGATTGCGATGGGTGTGCTAGATCTGCTGCCGCACTGTGTCAGCGGAGTGTACATGTTGTATCATTCGGACTATGAAACATGGCAGTTTGGTAAGCTGAGTGCTTTGAGAGAGACTGCTCTTGCAATTGAGGGCGGCTATCAGTACTACTACATGGGCTACTATATCCACACATGCACAAAGATGCGCTACAAGGGTGATTACAAGCCCCAATACGTCCTGGATCCAGAATCATACGATTGGAGCCCCTTAGATGGTGAGCTGAAGAATTTGCTAGATAAGAAGAATTACGTTTCACTGTCTAGAGAGCATCGACGTAAAGACTCGGTGTCTTCTGCAAAGGAGGGAGATGCTACCGTTCAGTCCAGTGAGGACGACCTCTTGGCGTACCCTCTACCTACAGCAGCCGAAGCTGGTGAGGCGGTGCAAAACGGGATGTCGCTATTCGACCTAAGGATTCCTGGGTTGATGACGGAAGACGAGATAGAGAGCACATTAGACCTTGGGTCAACACCCATTCGACTCAGAGGTCAACTGGCAGAGGCTCAGGTGAGGATTTATGACAACAACAGCAAGTACAGAGTATACATATTAATGTTCTGTAGCATCTTGTTTCGTGGGACAACGGAGATATACGCCAACCACATTCGATTAAAGGCATTATTGCAGAGCTTGTTGCATGCTTGGGACCTGAAGCGGCTTCGCAGGTCGTGGTGGATCTTGGCTGAATGAGCTGTCACAATTGTTTGTCATGTTTCCAAAAAAAAAAAAAAGAATACAAACGAAGGCTGTCAAGATAGACATACTCATGGATGGGCTTCATTCTTACTGTGCAAATCTCGTGACCAATCATCATTGAGCAGCCTAGCCATTCTGGATGACGTACCGAGGCTGTTGCCAAGAAACAACACACCTCAAAAAGTCGCATAAGCAGACCATGACACATTGCAGGAATCAGCCATAATGTCCTCATCGCCCCTCACTCTTGTGGTACGCCCGCGTGGTTAGTGTTTCTGTAATACAGCTCAACCAAGACTGTACCACCCCTGGTGTCCTGCGATGCTGACAACCCGCCAGGCCGCCCGATCAAGGGCCTCCCTGAGGCCATCACCATCGATTCCGATGCACCTGCTTCAGAAATTTTCCGAAAGATCGCTGCCGTCTCCAAATTCTCGATCCATCGATTGAGGGTTACCAAGGGTAGCGATGGATCAGCAATTCCCAACACTTCAGGTGTAACAGTTCATCAGACTGGCCTGAGGAATAAGAGTGCTGTAGATGTGAAGGACCTCGGTATGTCAAGCTCTATATGCCGGTCCATGTGTGTGTACAGTTGACTGATTTGTGCAGGTGCTCAGATCTCTTGGAGAACTGTCTTCATTGTTGAATACATCGGCCCTCTCCTCATTCACCCACTTATGTACCTCGCTCGCCCTTGGATATATGGCACGAACGCTCCAGCTTCGCAGTTGCAGAAGCTTACGCTCATTATGTGCGTGCTTCATTTCGCAAAGCGCGAGTACGAGACTCTCTTTGTCCACCGCTTCTCGTCTGCGACAATGCCGGCAAGCAACATCGTCAAGAACAGCGGCTATTACTGGCTTCTCTCTGGATTTAATCTGGCATACTGGTCATATGGGCCCAATAGCCCTGCTGCTCAACCGTCGAACCCGCTCATTACGTATCTTGGTGTGGTGCTTTTTGCAATTGGCGAGATCTGCAACTACAGCACACACTTGACACTCAAGAACTTGCGCCGTCCAGGCAGCACCGACCGAGGTATTCCGCAGGGTCTTGGCTTCAACCTTGTGACCTGCCCTAACTACATGTTCGAGGCGATCGCCTGGATCGGTGTAGCTCTTGTCAACTGGAGCTTGAGCACAGTTATCTTCATCATTGTTGCTGTAGGTCAGATGGGTATCTGGGCATGGAAGAAGGAAAAGAGGTACCGCAAGGAGTTCGGTGATAAGTACAAGCGCAAGAGGTACGCCATTCTGCCTGGTATCTGGTGAGCGAACCCATGTTCGGCCGAGAATGTGGCTTGGAGGACTATGCAGGGGTGGTCGAAGGCTGCCGCGAGGCTGAAGTTTCGTCGTGTAGTGAGTCTGGTCTCGTAAGCACCAAGGGATACGTGAATATGTTCAGGGAAAGCAAGAATCCAACTGATGTCAGTCGGGCTGAGGCCACGCGTAAGGCACACTTGGTATACAAAGCAGATATGAGGGATATCAGCACCGGTGAAACCCCGGATTCTTCCTGTCCAACCATATACAACATCTCTCGGAAGCTCCCGCTTCTTTCCCAGCGCCTCACACCACCATTTACCCATAGCATCATGAACGAGCTGTTTCCGTACCTACTTGCAGTTCGTTTGATCCAGAAGTTATAGTACGAACTGCTGGCGTTGTCACCTGTCCCCACAGCAACTGTCTTTCGGGCTTCCCGGTAGTGCCCTGCATTAGCGTAATTAGCCCTTCCCCCATCGTTCGTACGCCGCCAAACAAACGACAGCTTGCAGCCATTGCAGCTATTGCAACCAACTGAATCCTTGTAGTTGACATCATGGCTTTCTTTTCTTAGATATCTTTGTCTCACCGGCAAGCTGAATCCTCTTGTCTTGGGCTGTTACCACATGCCTGATGAAGAAGATATTGTTCCCAGTAGTCGACCCCACATCTGGCGCGGGCCAGAAGATCTGCTCTTCTTTGAGTTGCATGTCCTGACAATTCCAAAAACCCCATTGGCCCGCTGAGATATTTGGCGGACCACGGCGCCCCACAATCAATGCTGATGGCTGAGCTGGAGGCCTGCGGCTGAGGCGACAGACTTCTCTTTTTAGCCCCATGGCCGACGAAACTGCCAGCCCGGAAGGATGCAAAGGACACTATTATCGGCCTCTGATCTTGTAGGAGGATTACAGAGCTTTTTTAAGAGGCTGCCTCCTCGGACATCGTGAGAGTTCTATTCGTAGTCGAACACACTACTGCAGTTGCAAGTAACCCAATATCACCCTAATCTCGACTTTAGACGAGTACATATATCTCAGCCTCGACGCTCGCGTGCTGAACAACGTCTTACCTTGCAGTTCTTGCAGCAAGCTGTATAGACTGAAACTTTAATCGTTAAGCACCCAGTAAAGTGTGAGACAAGAGCCGCCTTGAACCCCAAGGTTGAAGTCGTTGGTGTCTTTGAGTAGACGTAAGTCATTCGCTCCTTCCCAGCTCATCACTACCATTATATCTGTTTGATATGACCTTGCAAGCGTATGCTACAGCGCGGCGATGTCTTTCACTTCAGCAGACGTACCGCCTGCTAAGGCCTAAGAAGCGGGCACCGCTGACATCAAACCTCCAGTATCAATCACGTAACATGGCTGCAGAAGCAAAGGCTGCCTGGGACGCACACGTCGACACCAGGACAGGCAAGCCACTGCCGAAAGCTGCTGAGCCTTCTGAATTGACCAAGCTGAGAAATGCGCTTGGTCATCCCTTCCAGAAGATGGCCGGTCTTATTGGCGCTGCAGCGGCGCCAGTCCCTGACACAGGCGACGGCTCAAAGATCGCACCTGAGGATGATCCTGCCATTTTGAAGAAGATCACAGATGCTCTAGGTGATCTTTCATACCTTGGGATCGACAACATGAAGACGCTGCTCGAAATCCAAAAGGAAAAGATGATGGGTGGATATACAGACGATAAAACCTATCTTATGGAAGGCCTGATTCGGACCGCTGCAGCGCTGCCAGATGGCTCGAAGATGAGAGATAAGTTGACGAACACCTTCCTCACACAGCTTTGGAATGATCTGGAGCATCCGCCGCAATCCTACCTCGGATCGAAGTACCAATACAGGTCTGCAGACGGATCTAACAACAGTCTGATCCACCCTCAACTTGGTGCTGCTGGAACCCCTTATGCCAGAACTGTCAAACCAACCATGATGCAGACCCCAGCAAGGCCAGATCCCGGTGTTGTGTTTGACAGCATCATGACCAGAAAACACGCCGAGTTGCATCCAAATAGGATTTCAAGTATGCTGTTCTATATTGCATCAATCATCATCCACGATTGTTTCCGCACAGACCATTCTGACGATTATGCCAATTCTATGACCAGTTCATACTTGGATCTGTCTCCTCTTTATGGAAGCAACCAAAAGGAGCAGGATAGCATGAGGACGAACAAGGATGGAAAGATCAAACCAGATTGCTTTTCTGAAGGCAGGCTCCTGTTCTTCCCTCCTGGTGTCGGTGCGATTCTTATCATGTTTAACCGTTTTCACAACTATGTCGTTGAGAACCTAGCGACTATCAACGAGCTGGGTCGCTTCACTAAGCCACCCGCCGAGGCGCCTAAGCCCACCGGGGACGAGAAGAAGGACAAAGACACCAAGGAGAAGTGGGATGCTGCGTGGGTCAAGTATGATAATGACCTATTTCAAACCGGTCGCCTTATCACCTGTGGTTTATACGTCAACATCATCCTCATCGACTATGTCCGCACAATTCTGGACCTCAATCGAACCGACAGTAACTGGCAACTGAATCCACGCGCGGAAGTGGAGGGCCTTCCAATGGGTGTTGGCAACCAAGTCTCCGCAGAGTTCAACCTGGTTTACAGGTGGCACTCTACAGTCTCTGATCGAGATGAAAAGTGGACAAGAGAGTTGATGGACAGCGTGTTTGGTGACGATCATGATCCAAAGAAGTTGACAAGGGAAGAATTCCTTAATGGGCTGCACGAGGCTTACCGGAGAACTGATAAAGACCCATCGAAGCGCGATTTCGCTAACCTGAAGCGGAACGCTGATGGCACTTTACCAGATGACGATCTTGTCGACATCCTTACTTCCAGTGTCGAGGACTGCGCCAACTCTTTTGGTCCGAACAGAGTTCCTGAAGTGTTCCGTGCCATCGAGGTCTTGGGTATCGAGCAAGCACGAAAGTGGAATCTGGGTTCATTGAACGAGTTCAGGAAGTACTTCCATTTGGAGCCGCACCGGACATTCGAAGATATCACCAGCGATAAGTACGTACAGGAGCAGCTCAAGCATCTATATGGCCACCCAGACAAGGTTGAGATCTACCCTGGCATTGTTGTTGAGGATGCAAAACAAGCCATGGCACCTGGTTCCGGGCTCACACCTCCATATACGGTCTCGCGTGCTGTGCTATCAGATGCTGTAGCCCTCGTCCGTGGTGATCGATTCTACACACATGACTACAACCCACGAACACTGACGAACTGGGGTTATTCACTAGCCAGTTCTGACACTGGTGTCGACAATGGCTGTGTCTTCTACAAGCTCTTCCTCCGCGCCTTCCCTAACCACTTCAAACCCAACAGTGTCTATGTACATTACCCGCTTACTATCCCGTCGGCAATGAAAGAGTCACTCATGGATCTCGGCAAAGGCAAGCTTTACGACTACTCGAAACCTAGTACCAGCTCTTCCCCACAGATGGTCAAAGAGTACAAGGTTGCAACCGAGATCATGAAGAACCAAGACACCTTCAAAGTCACATGGGGTGATGCTATGGAATATATCATGGGTACTGCTTCCAGGGACTTTATGCTCGCTGGTGACGGCAAAAGGAATGCCGACTCTCGTGAGATGGTCAAGAAAGCTCTCTACGTTTCTGACTGGGACAAAGAAGTTCGCAGCTACTACACCGCTAAGACACGAGAGCTTCTGGCCGAGAAGAGCGCAAAGATCGCAGACTTCAATCAGATCGATATTATCCGCGATGTCGGCAACCTCGCGCACGTACATTTCTGCGCTGAGCTCTTCATGCTGCCTCTCAAAACCGAGGAACGGCCACACGGCATCTTTACAGAGGCTGAACTCTACCTCATGATGTCGGGTGTGTTTGCACTCATCTTCTTCGATGTTGACCCCGCTGGATCTTTCCCTCTGCATCTCAAAGCGCATAAAGCCACCGAGATCCTTGGTAACGTTGTTGCTAAGAACGTGGAAGCTATTGCACACTCTGGAATCTTGTCTCGTATCACACAGGCTATTTGGCCTAACGACTCCGCACTCAAGAGCTATGGTATAAACATGATTGAGCGTCTGCTAAAGTCTGGCATTGAGCCCGAAAAGTTAGTCTGGGGCCATATGCTCGGTACTGCGGGTGGTATGGTGTCGAATCAGGGCCAGCTGTTCGGTCAGGCCATCGAGTACTACCTCCTTGGCGCCGGCAAGAAGCACTGGGCGGACATTCAAAAACTTGCGCATGATGAAAGCGAGCAAGCATTCGAGAAACTCCAACGTTACTTCCTTGAAGGTTCACGCTTGGCCGGCGAGACCGCAGTGGTCCGCCAGGCTGCCAAGGACACCACTGTCACCGACTCGGGACGCACTCTAAACCTCAAAGCCGGCGACAGAGTCTTCGTTAATTTGCGCGCCGCATCCCACGACCCAACAATCTTCCCCAACCCCGAGGAAGTCGATCTCAACAGGCCAATGGACAGCTACATCCACCTCGGCTACGGACCACATCAGTGTCTAGGGCTGCCGATGGCAAAGATCACGCTGACGTGCATGTTGAAGGAAGTTGCCAAGTTAAAGAACTTGAGGCCTGCAAAGGGTGACCAAGGGAAGCTGCATAAAGTAGAGAAGAAGATGTACCCTGGCGAGAAGTACCCGTACCATGCATATTTGACGGAGAATTGGGATATGTATTTCCCGTTCCCTTGTGGTAAGTCTTCAATGCTGTTTCCCGCTTTGAGCCGGCTTACTGATTTGTGTTTAGCGCTGAAGGTTTGCTGGGATGATTAAGCGGCCTATAAACGATCGAATAAAGAGACCTGGGTGCAGGTTGTTTGAGTTGGGCTTTGTCTCGGGAGTATGGTATTGTGCTGTCAGAGTCTGACTAGGAAGCGACTCTTTCACTCGTACCGAACCTATACACTAGTTTAGCAGAAATGTTAAGATAATTTACTGTGAACATGTCATAATTCACTACTAATCCTTACCCTGTGGTAAACCTTTTCATTCAAGTAGGCAGCCAATGTATGTCGATGGGTCTAATGATTGCTGCCCAAAGTCGATATTGAATCAAGACTAGACCTGTCAACAAACAGTTATGTCAGTCCAAACAGCCAGTAGGCTTTAGACTGTTTGATTTGACTGCTAAATTTGACAGAATTGTAATCGCGGAGCAGTTTCTGGTTATTTGCCAGTACTGCTATCAGATAAAAAGTCACTGTGAACAAGGCCCGGTGCAGGACAATGATGGATCACTAGTATAGACGTTTGTTTCTTCCTAAGTGTTGACAGCTTTTCTCGCATTCTTCTACTTCAACACCACCGGAAGTCTCACCACGATCGCCGCAATACAAATTGTTTTTAAGTGCTCTTTCGCTAGCTTATTGCTTTGCTTAACCACTCAAGTTGTTTATAAGATGACTGGCATTTCTAACTCCAAGAATCCTAACCTTGGCGCCTCCCATTCGCAGAGTTCGCACAGTTCCAAGGCAAGCACCGCTTAAGTTCACAGCAAAGTTTCTGCACGTCGTTCTTGTCGGAAATCTATTCCTACACTTGCCAAGCAGCAGGCAAGTGAAGAGCAAGAAGAAAAAACAGCAAAAAGGTCAAAGAGAAAACATCGCGTCGCAGAGCTTAAAGACTACGGTGCACCTACACCTGCTACCCTACGGTTCATGGCTGGAGTAGATTTTAGCTGCCGAGCGACTAGGATTTTGCCTGAATCTGCCCATAGTAGCGGAGTACTATTTTAATCGCCGTGGGTCAAGAAAATAGCTGTCAAACCACATTGCATAAGTCCCTCGCAAATGGCAAGCATTTTCATCGTCTAATGGCAAGGGTTTTCATCATCTGATGGCGAGGATTTTCATCGTCATATAGTAGGGACTTTCATCGTCTAACGGTTTGGATTTGGTGGGAAAGTATGTATCTACATCTGAGTCTTGTGGTTGCTAATTCCTCGCCCATACGACACCCATTTTCACTCTCCCAAACTGTCTATTCCAGTAGCCTTGAGAGACGCACTGCCATGTCTCAGAACACCAATTCCGACACCTTAATCTCGCCGTTTCCGCTTTCTTCTCTGCCACTCGTTTCCCCTGTTCAGGCGCCATTTCACATGTTAGTTATCATGCTGTGGTTTGTTGGTTTTTGTATAACACGCCTCGTAAACCACTGAAATTGCCACTTGACAGTCAGTAAGTGCTGAGCGCCTGGCCTGAGATATGACGCGAACCACTTCACCGACGTTTCTCGTTCGCGGTATGAAATGTCGTCTTGTTTGGTCGCAGGTCTTGACCCTCTGGATACGAAAAATTGTTACGATATCTCTGATTGTGGATCAGCTGCTAGGTCTTGCTAGTGAACCTCTTATAGCCTCTTACGTGATGATGATATCGCCGAGAGGTCTAGTTGCTTTCGAAGAACGAGGCCCAGCTGTCCACAGTGCAGCTTTCACCCCCAGAAATTCTTGATATTTCCATATTTGACATCCACTTCAGATATGATGGGATTGTCGCTCAGATTTGCATGCTTACGCACGAACTATTGACCGCAGACATCAAAATCGGTCACGCAATAATACCGATCGTTGCGAGTGATGATGCCTGCTGCAGCACGAATGTATGATATTGGCGCCCAAAACAGCCTTCCATCTCGCTTCGGGTATGAGCACGTGCGCTGTCTGAAGTCCACAGTTGGCGGTGTTGGAGCCAGATGTTCAATGTGAGCCCAGGAATCGGTGCCATTTACAAAAGCATAAATCTCGACTTTTCCCAAACAGATCTTCTTTCTTTTCTCATCGTAGTAGCATACGAAAAAATTTGCTCGTCCGTTGACCCGTTTCGTTTGTGTAGTGCACCCGATGCTGACGGATGTAGTAAGCTGACATTTCAAAAAGAATTCTATAAGGAGAGGTTCATCATCAGTACCGGGTTGTTCGTACTTTCCTTGTATATCTGACAACCACCCTAGATGTTTTATTCTCGAACGCTCACTTGCCGGTCTCGAAATTGAAGTAGTCAGGTACGGTAATGGTGGAGTATTCTTCTGAGATACGCGTGTTGGAACAATGAAGCTGTAGTTGTTCAGGTGCTCCGTGACAACGAGAGAGTTCATCAGACTCTGACTTAAGCGAGATTTCGATCTTGCCATTGGCACAATAATGCCGCAGTATCTTTCCATAGGGAATTGCCACCAGTAGCAAGCCGGACCAGCGTCGAGAATGTGCTGTCTAAGATGTACGAGGTAGTGAAAGTTTACTGTACACAGTCGAAGCCAATCTGGTATCCCCCTGTAGTACAGCGTCTCGTATGATCGCAGGAAAGATGTTGCGAGCTCTCCTATATGGTCTAAATCCTGTTCGGACAACTGTTGTTTGGTTGCAAGAGTAAAAATCTGGCTAAGAACTAGGAAGTTGTGTAAGTGTGCATCCGGAAGTCGATCCACAAGACAGGGTATTCCGTAAAGCGTCAACCAAGCCTTCCATTCCGTAGCCTTGAATCCATTGTAACATCTCTCAACGCGTCGAGGGGCATGCCCGAGTGAGGTCGGTATGCTTGATGCAGCGTCTTCCAACTCTGCTCCAATGCGTTCAAGGGTTTGAGTTGAAAGTCGATATGCAGGAGTCGTGCCCTCGTCAATTCCCTTGACCTTCCCTATCCATAATCGAAAGAGTGAAGGTACGATGTTCAGAAGAATACAGTGCATGATATCGATGGGGAAGCTTCGTGGGAAGTGAATAGATCGAAGATCATTCAGTATGCTCTGTCGAGTAATTCCCCATTGCGTGTACGTTGCCTCGTCGTTTGCCTGAACAGCCAGATCGATATCGGTGCGAGACTCTTTCCGCATATCAAAGTCGAAGTATTTTCCGTCGTGTGGAACATAGTGGATACTACTGCCAGGTATTCTTTTCCCTTTGATGTAGCACATCCGGCATGGTGACAACGCAGCACCAGGTCTTTTAAATCCCATGGCCTTTGCTGCAGCAGGACCATCGCCAGTAACCGTGGTAATCCACGCTCGAAGCTTGAAGATATACCCTGTTGTTCCCATATCAAATTCGCCGTCCACTACGCCATCTACTCCGTCTCCGAGTATGCGCATCTCCTGCACCAGTGGGTACAGGAGGCTATCAAGATCCTTAGGTTCGGCCGGGCCCGGAATAAGGGTACTAAGGAGAATGTTTTGAACGCTTACACGTTCTTCAGGAGGGAGATTGAGATTGAGAAGGATGACCGGTGTTACACTGTGCGTTTTTTTCCGAATTATCTGGACACCGTCACGCGATAACTGTAGCCCAATGTCGGTTCGCTTCTTGAACAAACCAAGTTTTTTCCTATGATATTCATGGAAGAGCTTTCCGTCCCAGATGTCTCGGTATTGACCCTCAGTGTAGGACTCGAGCAGCCCTGCCCGGTATGCCTTGAGCAGGCGGGATCGATCGCGATTTGAAAACTGTATCTCCAGTCGCTTCGCTAAAGGTATGTAGAGGAACTGTTAGTATGGTTTAATTTCCAATCCTTCGCGAAACCGGGGCGCCCCACAATGGTCACATGCTCGCTTTTCAGCATGTGCTCCGGTGTATGCCATGCAACCGCCCCTGCAGCAGTCGACGAATCGTGGTACCATCCCAGTGATTTCTTGGAGGTGCGACGATTGACTTCGAGAGCTGGGAAGATGGACAGCTTTACAAGGGGGTCTTTGTATGGCTCTAAGTTCATTCTAACAGGGGGCATCAATATATAAGCAAATACACTCTATATCTGCATCTAACACACCTTACTTAGTACTATCTACTCCTTGTACAAGCGTAGTTGTAGTGGGTGTATTTTGAGGTTTGAAGTTGTTGGGAGTCGAATGTATGGCAGCAACGCGCGAAGTAGTAGTAGTAGTAGTAGTAGTAGTAGTAGTAGTAGTAGTAGTAGTAGTAGTAGTAGTAGTAGTAGTAGTAGTAGTAGTAGTATTGTATTAACGTCCCGGTACATTTGGCAATTGCCTTTACATACATTGTGACCTCCCATGGGGTATTGGGGACGCGCCAG